>JAULBS010090588.1:0-17481 GCA_032355785.1 Symmetromphalus regularis | reverse complement strand
TCTACTGCATTATTTTGTATGGTCAACCATCTTGTCATGTGTATATTTCAATTTGTTTTTGTATATATTCCTCCTACTCCGTTGAGCAACGGCCCGAGTGTAAATAAATTCTTGTCTTGTCAGTGCAATATGTTAACAGTGTACGTAAAAGACTACCGTACTGTACCGTAACATTTGCAACTTTTGTATTAACGGTAAGGGTTGTTATATTTAACGTTTTAAAAACATAATAACACATGTCACAGCTTTAGGTAAATGTGTCTACTGAAGCCGTTCGATCCAACAACTCTCCGCATCTCAATCTGGAACTCTTGATCCAGCGATGTAGAGTTTGACCATTTGCATATTTTTATGAATTCATACACGAATTTAAGTCACGCCTAAAATATGTTTATATTTTAGTCGAACTGTATGTTTTGTGTGTGAGGGTGTGTGTGTGAGAGCGTCGTGTGTCTTCTTATGAAACTATGTTGAAACTCGTAAAACTATATGACATTTCCTCCAACCAAACAGAAAGAAAAAGTCCTCGAACCATTGATGATAATGATCTCGCAATGTCAGCTCTCCGCGGATGTGTTATTTTCCTTTCTTATTAAAGGTTCGTGCTGATTCCATCAATTACAGCTTTTGCTCGTTATTCTGTTCTTTTCATGTGATAATGAATAATGTTTAGACCGCAAGTATCGTCAAACGTTGTAGCGTGATTAAACTGATTTGCAAAGTAGCATACATAGCGTTCAGGATAATCTTGACTTCGGTAATGCCGTGGACTATTTTTTTTCTCTATTTGTATTTTTTCATATTATTAAAAATAACGTATACTTTACCCTAAAATTGACGTGGAAATTATCCACAACATTTATTTTGCCGTGGACATTTTCTTAGAAATTTGACTGGTTACAAACGTTCTCTCCTGGTTTAATATGAAGCGCAAACACTAGTCTAGTGAGCGACCGCTAGCCTTTTGATCCTGAATGCAAGAATGATGCATAGCAAGTTTTCTCCGTCATTATTTATTGCATGTAACGCCATGTGGCTAACCTACCAACACTAACAAGCCTTGTGTCGGTATATTAAATGTTAGCCAACGAAACCCGCATCGATCGGCGTCTTCTAGCAACTCCCGTGAAGAGCATCAAAGGGCCCACTTAATGTCCTCCTTATCAGTAAATTGCCAACTATTTGCAGTTAATCTGTTTCAAGTGGATGGCATTATTGGTGATTTGTTTCCAGTATTCTAAAAGGAGTTTATTATAATGAACAAAAAAGAAAAGAAAGCATACGTGGAAAAAAAGAAGCCAATTGCTTACAGAAAGAAGACCAAGGTATATTCAGTGCTTCATTAATTTATCAACGATCGATTCCAATAATTTATCAACGACCGATTCCAGTAATTTATCAACAACCGATTCCAGTAATTTATCAACGACCGATTCCAGTAATTTATCAACGACCGATTCCCATTTGATGGTCATTAATGCATAAAAACATGAATTTTACAAATTCTACCCTTTCTTATCTAATCTTTTTCAGTGGACCTATTTGCAGTTTGGGCTATTTTCAGTGGTCCCCAAATGGTTCATCAAAGGCCGTGATATGAGCTGCCCTGTCTGTGGGACAGTGTATATGAAAAAACCCTTACTGCTTAACGGAAAGAGTAGCCTAAAGTGGCGGCGGCGTGTTTCCTCTAAACAATATATGTCAGAATGACCAAATGATTGACGTCCAATAGCCGATGATAATATAAAAATCAACGTGCTCTAGAGGCATCGTTAAATAAAACAAACTTTACTTGAAGTTTCATGCCACATTCTTACTTGAACTCTGCCACTCATTACTATTACTATAACCATTACACTGTTCTTATTATCCTCTGTTGTTTTGCGATATCCCCTACCTATTTTAAACAGTATATTACGAAAAGGTTGCGGTATTTTTATACAGAATAAAGAAAGGATATTGTGCAAATAACATAATGCCACTTTCTACTAGTGATATCCTTTTTTCTTTAACGACATCACTAGAGCACATTGATTTATTAATTATCGGCTATTGGTCGGATATAAAAAAAACATTGGGTTATTTTGACACGTAGTGAAGTGCGAGCCAGCCTCCAACGGGTTTTGAACCACTGTCATCAGCTTGAGAGTCCGACATTCTATCGCTGGACTACTGAGGCTTAAACTAGTGATATACATGCAATATATAAAAATATTTAAGTACGGTATTCATTCACTTAAACAGTATATAATATTACTCGCATTAACAGAATTCAGTGATTTGTTTTATTGTTTAAAAATTTTACTATACAAATTTATATAATAGTAATGGGAACATTAAATTTTCACTATAAAATATATATATTTTTAAATTTCTTATAATAGTAAGTTTTAAATACGTAAGGGGTGCAAAATAATATTATTAAATTAGTAAAATTTTGGAACCCCCACCCCTCCCTCAGTTCTTTTACATTTATTAATCAATGACTAAAAAGAGCAAGTTCTAGATCTCGTGTGTGTGTGCCTGTACGTGCGTGCGTGTGTATGCGTGTGTGTGCGTGTGGGAGGGAGCTATTGTCCTGTAAACACACAGGTAATATATTTTGTATATTACGCGATATCAAGCACTAGGCCTAAAAGTGCAACTTTTTTGCCGCTGACAAATTTTTTGTTCAAGGTGTATTGTTTCTTATTAAAAATAAAATAAACTTTACGCTAAAATTGGCGTGGGAAAATGCCGTGGACACAATTTCTTTACAGCATTTATTTTGACTTGGACATTTTCTTAATTGCAGGGGTTGTAGTGTGAAGCCATCGTTATATAAACTAATGCTAGGTAATGTTTGGTTTATACAGTACGTGTCACCTGTCTAGATGATGTTTTCCACATCGTGACATCTCATAATAGAGTTGTCCATTGATTGATTTGCCTTTACTGTGCCAAGACGGCGAGATCAAAGAATCAGCGACCATATTGATTTGCCAGTTTGATGAGCTAGTAAGTGTTTGTAAATGGAATAGCAAATCTAGTTTAAACATGCGAATTAGTCCTTTTGAACAGAGAATCAACGCTTGGATCTACCGATGTCAGCCATTTATGCAGTTGTTATTCATTAGTTTAAGAATTTCTCTCTGGAGTAGATCATCCGTCTAATGTGTGATAGGTAGTCGGATCGAACCCTCAAGTGGACTTATTCAGGGGCGGTTCCAGCATTTGTGAATGGGGGTGGGGTGCGCAACTTTAGAGGAGGGCTTATGGCCTGTACATACGCTTAGGGTTTTACAAGAAAAATGTTCATTGACCGAAAATTAGGGGCGGGGCGTTTTCCGGGTAGGCCCCCCCATAGAATCGCGCATGCTATTGGACTATTTCTAATTCTAGCTAGTAGTCCAAACGCTGTGATATGTTCTGTCCTGTATGTGGGAAAATGCTTATAAAAAAAGTCTCTTGGTTATAATCGGAAACAGTAGACTATGTGGCGGTAGCGAGTTTTTCTCATTTTCACAACGTCAGGGGTCCTGTGTCGAGCTCGTGTTCATGGGACCCCTCACCAATATAGTTCATATTTCGCGGGCTGCTTACTGCTCCATCTATAAGAAAACTATTTTTGGTGATATATTGCTTAAAAATAGCATCCAATCAGATCTCTCGTTATATAAGCCAGATCGGCAGCGAGTTAAACATAATTAATGGCTGAAATAGAAACAAAACCTTATAACAGTCGCCTTATTTTAAAAGTTGTTTCACTTAAAGTTACGAACACATTTTTTCGTTTCTACCATGATTCATTATTTACATCGATAAGCTGAAAGTCGAATTGTGATTGGTTCTTCGCATCAGGAGAAGCATCCAATCTAAAAAACATTTCTCGGTCTGGGTTTTTATGAACTATATTGGTCAGGGGTCCCACGAACACGAGTAGACACAGGACCACTGACGTTGTGAGGATCGTTTCTTCTGCGGACCATGTGTAATAAATACCATAAGTTTGACACCTAATAGCTGCTGATTAACTATTGTGTTAGGGTATTGTTACATAAACCATCCTTTCTTTCTTGTCATTATTTTAAAGATATTGACCATGGTTTGGAGGGGCGTCATTGCTAGTTTTAAACACTGTCTCGTCTCAAGTGCTTCGAGTCTGTGCAGTTTCATTTATTAGAGGGCCCACTGTTCGTAGGTGGATGTATGAAAAACTTTAAATGTCTCCGAGGAGACGCGATTTTAACGAGCATATTTAAACAATCCGTTCGTATTGCGAGATTTTCATCAGAAACGCGACCTCATTAGAAACACTGCCTCAAGATGATCCCCACCCCTTCGTCAAAAAAGAATTATAAAATAACTCGAAATAATAATAATAACAAAAAGTAAATAAAGAAACTTTAAAATGATATAGAATACAGACAGATCTACAATAGCAAATATTATTAAGAAGAAAACCTCGTATGTCATTTCCTTTTACCTAGCCACCAGTTCAGTTATTCACTCATATAAAAATCGTTTGAGGTCGCTGTCACCGACTGTCAAAAATACACTCTTTATATAATTCAACCCTGATGATGTTACTTTAATAAAACAAACACCGGTACTGTTCACTTTACGGTGATTACAAGACTATTAACCATCTCGATACTCAGACTTATATGAAAGTCCTTTGAAGTCACTATTACCATATTAAACACTATTATATAATATAAATCTTATAATATAACTTTAATGGAACATACATCAGCACCGTTCACAATACGGTAATTACAAGACTATTAACCATTTCGATATTCATTCTTATATGACAGTCCTTTTAGGTAACTATCACCGATTGTCAAAAATACACTCTTTATATAATGTAACTCTGATAATGTTACTTTAATAAAACAGACACTGGTACTGTTCACTGTACAGTGATTACAGTGCTATTAATCTTCGAGATAGATGAAAGTTTAACTGCCCGTAACACCAGTCTCAGGTTTATCTTTCAAAATCGATCGCCATCAAAGATTCTCTCAGACAACAATTATAGAAGAAATAAGACCTTTGAAAGGATGATGGCAATGGATAAAATTAAGATTCTAACACAAAATTGGGTGTGGGAATTTTTGTACGTTTTCTTGATAGTTAAAATGTGAATTACCAAATAGAAGTATTGTGTAGTTAAAATGTGAGTAGACAGCTAGCAGTTTAATACGTTGCCTATCGTACAAGGTACATTAGAGTAAGAAGTGCTCAGAATTTTCAACAGGATGGTCACAGGCACACATTGGATTGTCCGAGATAAAACGTGTAAATTTATGTCCAGTTAGATCGCTAATATTCAGACGAAGTCGACAGTGTAATATTTCTGGTCTTTTATCATTGGTGGAAAAATAAAATGGGACTTTAGTTTTATTTACATTTATATAAATGGTGGTTAATATCAAGTCAACATTGGTTAATATCAAGTCAACATTGGTTTCAGTATTTTTTGTTTGTTAAATACCGTACACTATTAGAGAACACTGATTATAATAATAATTATTATTATTATTATTGTTGTTGTTGTTATAGTAGTTATGTTTTTCTTCTTGTTCTTAAATCAAAGATGGCTGCCGCTCCGGTATTTAAAATTCTGTTCTCATCATAATTTTATTAACGGCCCCTGTGTTGCAGTAGTTAATCGACTGGTAGGTACGAGGATCAAGTCTCAATCGAGGCATGGAATGCATCAGTCTCAGTAGACCAATTTGCAATTTGGGGTATTTTCAGTTCCAGCAAGTGGTCCACAACTGGTTCATCAAAGGCCGTGGTATGTACTGTTCCGACTGTGGGAAAGAGCATATAAAAGACCTCTTGCTGATTATCGGAAAGAGTAGCCTATGTGGTGGCTGCGGGTTTCCTCCAAAGAAATATGTCAGAATGACCATATGTTTGACTTCCAATGGCCGATGATAAGATAAAATTCTATGTGTGAAACATGTAAAATTACTGAACTAGCTACAAGTCGCGTTTAATATTTCCCAACTATTGGTGATGGATTCTATGTATTCGAATAATTAAATACGCGATACATGATCGATTCCATTTATTCTACAAATAAAAATACTCTTGTAATGAATGCAACGATTGTTTATTTCGCATTGAGATTATAACGTGCTGTCGTCACGTTATTTTAAAGACAATAAATCTAGGTCTCATGATCACAATTTATTTTCAGCGTCTTCAATCAGAAGTACTATTAGAAACATAGTGAAGATGATACAATAGATATCACTGATAATTAGTTATAGCAATGACGTACTGGTGATATTTTAACATTTATTGAGATTAAAAATATCATGCCTCTACTAAGATTTAATCTCAGGACCTACCAACCACATGTCCGACAGCATAACCAGTGTGCCACAGGTGGCCGGTTATCTGCGTACAGTGTCAAAACTTAGTAATCCATATTATGGTAAAAACTGAGATAATATAATTTTCCAGGTGTTTGGATTATATCTGGTTTAGCCTATTTGTCAAAGAATTACTGTAATATGAATTGGATTTATCTTGTTTTCCAATTATCAAAATCTGTAAGTTCGTGGATAGATAATTTGAATATTCGTCATCACAAAGCCAAAACCACTATTCCACCAATATAACAGATATTGATAAATTTAAAAAATGGCTTAAAATATAATTATTATAAAGAGTCAGAAATTATTTTCTTGTTAAATCGCAGTCAACCAATCCTTAATCAGCCAAAGCTTCTTTTTTTTCTCAAAAGAAGTTTTAAAAAATACGAGTTATCGATCTTGCCACTAGACGGCGGAAATGATGAAATCAACATATAAGAACAAAAACAAATGATGAACAAGATGAAAATAAAGACAGAATTAGTAGTTTTTTAATGTTTCCCTTAAAAACTAATGTAATTTTCACATCAAAAAGATTTAAAAGCTGTAATAGCTGAAAATGCATTACACTGTCTGGAAATTAAAGGTGCAATGTTTCCATTAATACTGAAAAATGAGAATATCTTAATGCCCAGGAAATTACTTACAGTTCTTTTTTTAAACATGTAAAAGCTTCCGTTTCATACGTCTGCTTTGTAACAGAAATTTAGAAGCTGATACTAATGCATTATTTAATGATTCGTGTTGAGTAAACGAAAACATTTATTTATAGAATATGTCGACCAGGTGCCCTGTTTTCAGGCACAAACAACACAATTGGCCTTGACATTGCTAGGTGTAGCAGTTTAATAATTATAATTGTTAAGGAAAGAGTTCTGCCTTTAAAAATGGATATAACATATAGCTCTGTCCGTAAGAATTAAAACAAAAATTCTTGACATGTACCTTGACATTTCAATATTTCACTCACCTAGTCTTTATTAATTTTGGTTACAGCTACTGAAAAACTGGAAGAATTTGGGCGGGAGGGGGGGGCGTTACGGCTTGTTAGCGTGTATGAAACAGTGAAATCTGACAGTGGGAAGGTTTAAGGTTGCATAGCTCATTTTGTAGTGGTCAACCTATAGTTATTTTTAGACACATAGTAACTAAGAGTTTGTACTTTGGAACTATGAAAACTGTATGTATTCACTGATATTGAGACGCAATTTATAGCATGTTTTCTAACGCCGTAATAATTGTATTGAAATGCATGCATGAATTAACGGTGGTGTGGCATCTTTCTATATTCGCAAGATTTAACTGTATAAATGACATGTATATAAACAAAGAACAACAACAAATAACAATAATAATAATAATAATAACCATATTTTATCACCCTAAAATGTTTAATAAAGGGTTCGAATTTTAGACGAAAATACGGTACTACATCGCAATGTCGTAGCCAGGACTGTACATTGGATGGGGGGGGTGTCTGTCATATTGGGGTGGGGGAACAATAACGAAAGCACTAATAGGACTGCAAATTGGACATTTTCACACGCAGTCAAGTGTGAGCCAGCCTCCAATGTGTTTTGAAACATCGTGTTTTGAAAACAATCTTCAGCTTGATAGTCCGATGTCTTATCACTGGTCCATTGAGATTCTTTACTCAATTATTATGCACATTATCGAGAAATGGTCTCTGTGTATTTTAACTCGTTCTGATAGCTTTCCGGAGCCCTTTTTATTGTTAGTTACCTGTATGTCCCCACATGTCCACAACATCGTCAACTAAGGAATATGTCTTATGCTATCATAAACGAATATGTCTTACGCTGTCTTAAACGAATAGGTCTTACGCTATCTTAAACTTTGTTAAATACTGACACCAAATGCTCGATATGAAAGGAACTGATGGAATCTGGTGTAATGATCAAGGGAACTCGATCTTGAATTTGAAACAAAAATATAGTCATGCTAATGGAGATACTAACTTTTTAGAATCCTAATTTAACATATGTATGTTATCAATGAGTTTTTAAAATTAGTGTCAGTAGTTTATCACGCTTGTAAAATTCAGATGAGTTCATCGAAGAGTATGGGATGGGAAATTATTTTATAATTCGCGAATATTGGTACTGTAATTATCAGTTTGTCGTTTTCCAAAGGAACGTTTTTCACGCTTTGAACAGAGGCTGAATTTACAAAAGCGGGAAACGAGGCGCAGGTCGCGGGAGTAGTCGCTCCCATTAAACAACAAAGCTTGATATATTTATATAATGACTAACTTTCAGTGTGTACTCATATAATAATAATAATAAACAATAACAATATTAGTAGTAGCAGCAGTAGTAGTAGCAGCAGCAGCAGTAGAAGTAGTAGTAGCAGAAGAAGTAGTAGTAGTAGTAGTTGTAGTAGTAGTAGTAGTAGTAGTAGTAGTTGTAGTAGTAGTAGTAGTAATACTAGTAGTAGTAGTAGTAGTAGTAGTAGTAATACTAGTAGTTGTAGTAGTAGTAGTAGTAGTAGTAATAATAGTAGTAGTAGTAGTAATACTAGTAGTTGTAGTAGTAGTAATACTAGTAGTAGTAGTAGTAGTAATACTAGTAGTTGTAGTAGTTGTAGTAGTAGTAGTAGTAGTAGTAGTAGTAATAGTAGTAGTAGTAATAGTAGTAGTAGTAGTAATAGTAGTAGTAGTAGTAATAGTAGTAGTAGTTCTTAGTTAATGGTGCAGTAGTAGTAGCAGTAGTAATCATAATAGTAGACAGTGATTGTCATAGTAATAATAGAAGCAGTCGTCGTAGTTGTCGAAGTAGTTATATCAATAGTTATACTTGTCATCGTCGTCCTAGTAGCAGCAGTAGTAGTAATAATGGTGAATGTGGCCATCATGGTGTACAG
Source organism: Symmetromphalus regularis (assembly GCA_032355785.1). Taxonomy (NCBI): domain Eukaryota; kingdom Metazoa; phylum Mollusca; class Gastropoda; order Neomphalida; family Neomphalidae; genus Symmetromphalus; species Symmetromphalus regularis. The sequence continues at coordinate 8,224 of JAULBS010090588.1, read as the reverse complement.
TTGTTTCCGTGGAATTGCTAGTGTTTGAAGAAGCTTTAGTTGTATTTAAGTTAATTGTAGTTTACAAACATTCTCTACATACACACGCTATTTCGATTGCGTTTGTAGTAGTCTAGGCCTGTATTATTATATATGTTAGTCACTTCGACGGGCTTTCACTGAATCTAATTAATTGATGCAAACCTAATAGTGTTTGCTTAAACCTGCGTGTTATTAATTTACGTCGATAATTCTGTTTGACACTTCAATTTGCATTTAGGGTACAGCAAGTGCATTGTAGCTGATTTGTAGACCAGGCAGGTTCGCGTAATTGAGAGCGTGGGATATGGAGGTGGACTACATTAATTGGAATCAACGGGTTTGTCTTTAAATGAAGACTACCCACTATGATTTATATCTTATACATGTGGATCAGACTCGACATGGCCGATAAGAGCACGGACTAATACAGCAAGACAATTAGGCCAAAAAAAAATACCCTTGTTTCCGGTAACCCGACCGACCCATTTAAAAAAATGCCGACTCTAAACTTTTTTTTCCATAAAATTTGAAAGTTGTCATTTCCAGTTGTTTATTCGGTACCTCTCGGCCTTTTCCGGCCGCTTTTCCAATATCTTTATAGCTATAACTAGATATTATTCCTACACAAATCTGACATAACACTGGTCATATTTGATCATTCTTAAGTCTTTTAGACGGCCTTTTTAATAAGTGTATGATAAACTCTAAACATGATTATATGTGAAAAGAAAATCATTAATTACTCTACTTCGCATATACTATTATTATGTTCATGAATTAATTTTTAAAATCCACCGACCTAGCGACCCTATTTTTTTTTATCACCGAATAGGAAACACAGATAAAAAATGTTGTGGCCTTATTGATTTCACCGTATGTTGTTAAAATGATAATTATAGCGTGTACGGGTCCTGATTTAGACCTTGAGGGCCCCGGGGCACTTCGGGTTCGGGGATGGGGGTGGGGTGGGGGGAGGGGCTTCAACCATGAAATTAAATTACATGACAAATAAAAAAATGAACTAAAATGAATGAATGGAACTAATTTTATAATTATTACATTACTCTGGCAGGGAGGCCCAGAACAATTGCCCCCTTTATCCCCTTATAAATCCAGCCCTGAGGGTGTCTAATAATTTAACATATTTTAGTAAAAAACTACACAAATACAACAAACAGTTTAAAAATTCATACATTTCTGCAATTAGGTTCTGGTATAGTTTTTCTCATTTTATGTTTTACGAGGTCTGCAACTTTAGCTTTCTGGAATAATTTTGAAATACAAAATAGCAAACGTTCTCATAAAAAAGAGAGATAACTCTAGATTGCAGAAGAATATTAATTTTTCTAAAAGTGTGGTTGTATTTGTATTGCTTATTATTAAAATCAAGGCACATAATATTTGTATTGCTTATTATTAAAATCAAGGCATATAATAAAAAAAAATCATTTAATTAGCAAATTGCTAACCAATGTTAAAATATGATTAGCAATTTTGGTAAAATGTGTAGCAAAAATTTCCAACAATTCGCGGGCTACTTCTAGCAAGCTTTGTGAGAGTACATTACTGAATTTTAACTGTGCAGTGTCATCAATTCATTGGCATTATAGTAATGTAGTGAACTCAAGGAACAATTCACTATCAGGTAGCAATGGTTCAGAGAAAAAGTGGTTTCGCATTTTGCTTTGATCACATAATTTTGACTGGCAGTTCGTTTTTTTTCCATCGCAAATTGCGATGCGATACCGGTTATTTTGTGCCTTGAAAATATGTTAAATTATTGGAAACACAATAATATTATTTTAATAATATCTCTTACAACTAGTATATAAAGGGCTGCGAAATTAATTACTGAAATTACAAGCCAACTGAGTAAACCATAATTACACATCTCCAATATCATTAACAGCTACATGGAATATATATTTTAAAAATATGTTTTTAAACTATATTATGTCATACTTTTGTCATCATGTGCCTTCTTTTAAATTAGTCTTTTAGTACTAGTGTCTATTTTTGAATTTGTGTATATATTCTATGAAGCTGTCACTACGTATATCATTTTTGTAAAAAAAAGTCCTCATAATTATGTTCTCGTTTGACAGCCTGAGTTTATTTAATAGTTTCAAAGATATGAAGAGCAGTGGCGTAGCTTCCATTGAGGCAGTGAGGCAACTGCCTCACGAGAAATTTTGGCAGAAAAAAATTAATGTGATTAATATTATAAAAGTATAATTCGCTCGGCGAGTTGCCTCACAAGAAAAAAGACCCAAGCTACGCCAATGAAGTGTCATGTCTGTGGGGAAATATATTTAAAATACTAAATGGAAAGTAGCTCATGTTGAGATAGCGGGTTTCTTCTGAAGACCATATATCGCTAATACCCTGTGTTTGAAACTCAATAGCCATTGAAGAAACAATATGTAGGGTGGGGTAAAACAAACATTCATTTCATTCTTTATTTTTTTAACATTCAGCTATCAGACCAAACTAATACCCCTACCCCCCATCCCCCCAAATTTTTTTAAAATAAATAAACAAAATGGTAGTTTAAATGGGGTGGAGGATCTACCTATGACAACTTTTGATATATCTGTTGTAGGATAATCGTTCAGTGGGGGAGGCCTCTGTGGTCAAGAGGTAGAACGTCAGAGGTTGGCTCACACTTGATTACGTGTCAAAATAACCAAAATGTTTGATATTCAATAGCCGATGATTAATACTTCAATGTGCTCTGGTGGTGTCGTTAAATAAAATAAAACAAAACAAAAAAAATCTTTCAGTGTGAATAACAAGTCCACTGAGCTCTATCTACAAAAAGGTCCTGATCATGCGACTCGTCTGTATGAGTTGTCTTTATAAATATACAACCTCTAAAATAACCCGCGGCAATCAGCAATGGTATGGATATTGCCGCGGAGATGTTCATTCTCTTTTTCTTTTCTTTTTTGCTACGGACTAATAATTTTTTTTTTTTTTTCAGTTTTGGAAACGTGTGAATGCTAAAATAACCGTTGAAAATGCCGTGGACACAATTTTTCCATAGCATTTATTTTGCCGTGGACATTTTCTTAATTTCAGGGGTTGGATATACATGTTTTACTAAATCACTGTCAAAATTCGAGAATTCACTTACCTTCGTATTGGGAGTTACATTATCAAAGGTTTTCAATATACATGTACATTTATTATTATTATTATTATTATTATTATTATTATGTCATTACAGGTATTGCCACTGGAAGTCTGTACAATGACACCAGTCTGCGGCTGCGCGGTTTCCCGGGTGAAGGTCAGGTATCCAGACACGTCATCTTCATCAAGAGTCACGAGTGGGGGAAAAAGATCCGCAGTAAATTCGAGAAAGCAATTCTACTGGTGCGCGACCCATTCGCCGCTTTATTGGCGGAGTTTCACAGACGTCACGGCGGTCACATGGGACATGCACGACCAGAGCATTTTAAGAAAGGTAGTTTTCAAGATATATTGAGAAATAGTCCCACGGAATTTAAGGGGCTTTGTGCCCTAAATATTGATTACGAATGAAACTTACATGCATTTTTTATACTAGATCTAGTTTTCATATCATGCAAGACATTTTAAATGAACCATGGTATAGGGAATTCCATGTTGAGTTATTCGACTTTTTTCACATTAAAATTTTCAAATGTCAAGATCGGGACTCATCGTGAAGCGAAATAAATTGGTACAAACTGTTTTTGCCGCTACAAAAATATTCAGAAGTTTTAAAATAACGGCTAAAATACCCGTTACGTGACTCGAAATATAATTTTATTTTTTCGATTTATTTGTCCGCGAGCATAATTCATTATTATTTTTTAAATATTGATAATAATCGCGATGCGGATGTTATGTAAGTAGTTGAATTAATTATTTCTATGGACAAATCAAATATTTATATTTTAAATTAATTCTTTGTTTGGAAATTAATTAGGCCAAGGGTCCGTGTGTGTATGCGTTTAAGTATGTCTATAATTTGTAACCATCTGCATCATTTTAATATCTTGGATTCTTTACAGAATGGTTTGGGTACGTTCAGAAGACGGCGACAGCCTGGGCGGAACACAACAATGACTGGCTGAAATTTAAAGGGCCACTGTACATTATGAAGTTTTCCGATTTGCAGAAGAACTCTACAGCTTGCATAGAACAATTGCTACAGTTTGTGGGAGTGAACGTCTCGCACGCAGATCTAACCTGTATGGCTAACAATTCACAAGGCAGTTTCAAACGACTGCATTTTAAAATAATCGACTATGATCCTTACACTGATAGCATGAAGCGGGCGATTTCAAATCATATCCTAAACGTGTCTCAGGGAATAGACAACTACTATAAGCGAGCTATTAGCTAACCAAAATTAAACGCAGCAATAAATGGTACTATACAGATTAATGTTTTATTTTTTTATTTTTTTTATTACTGGAATAAAATTGCTACGATTTTGCTTCAACTGTTCATATTAGAAGTCGTTCACAGATCATCGTTTTATTTTATTTTTTTGAGGACTGAAACTTCAGCCATTTTGAATTACCAAATCATTGACTTCCATATCATAATAAGGAAGACTTCAGTTTTTTAAAGTCATTTTTTTTCTTCCTGTCCGATAACATTCCTTCTGCTCTAGCATTTTATGTCTACATATTGCTATTTTGAAATGCTTTAGGGCATGCTCGTTGTAACATATTTTAAATAGCGTCATATCCTGGCTCAGATGCCGTGCCATCAGTGGTATAATAACCTAAAGTAATACTCCTGAACATATTTTATAGTACAGGGGCGTTGGAACGAAATTCATATTGGCTCCAACGCCTCTTTAGTGAACAGTCAGAACCAATTTCACGCATTACAGTCTAAAATGTTTTTTCCCCCAGTGCCCGCTTTCCTTTTCCATCCTTTGATATGCTACTTTCATCCCTTTCTGACAGCACCCCAATCTGTCAACATCTTGCCATCCAACTCCGCATCCCAGTCCTTGTCTCTCATACCGCGACAGGTGTTCGTCTCTTGTGGTCATTTGTGCCACACACCCGTCATTCTCCAGAAACTTTTGCTGTGGGCTTAGTCTGACCACTTCGAGGAGGGTTCAATGGTCGCTTCTGGCATTGTTAAGAGGCACTTGCCACCATCTACTTAGCACACCTACTTCTGGCGGTCTGATGAGAAACATTATTACTATCTAATACACGTTTTATGTTTTTGTGAAACCAACACACTTCACTGTTATTAAGGTTATACTTATGGCGGCTATACCAACTGTTAGGCAGGGTATGATCAGATTTCGCTAACACATGTTTTTTTTCACTTATGAATAAATGTTTTCTTATAGATTAATTATAATCTAAATAAAATTTGTTTAAATGTTTTACATGTTTGAGTCAGCAACAATAATGCATGTGCATTTTACCTCCTTCAGAGCGGGATGTAGCTCAAACGGTAGCGTGTCTTGTCTGTGAACGGGTCGGTCGTCAGATCGATCTTTCTCAGTGGACCTATGTGCAGTTTGGGCTATTTTCCGTTCCATCCAGTGATCCACAACTGGTTCATCACTGTATGTACTGTTCTGTTTGTGGGAAGGGGCATATAAAAAAAAACCTCGCCTTAAAACAATCCTGGGGAAAGACAACATTATTGTCCGTCACTACTACTTCTACTGCAAAATCAATAACGGTAGTACTTCTACTAAGACTATTACTACTACTACTACAGCTCCTGCTGCTGCTGTAGGATTTACTACTAATACTCTCACTATTATAAAAACCGCAGAACGCATGATCAGGTGGTCAAAGCTTTCTACATCTCTTGAAAACAGTCATGAGCAGGGAAGCGATTTTATCTTTCGTATTTCCTCACCAGTTTATTATCACTATTTAGATGAGTCTTTCTCAACACCGTGGCGATTTTCCGTTCCAACGAGTGATCCACAACTGATTGACCAAAGGCCGCGGTATGTGCTGTCCTGTCTGTGGGACAGTGCATATAAAATACTTCTTGCTGCTTATCGAAAAAGAGTAGCCTATGTGGCGGCAGCGGGTTTCCTCTAAATATATATGTCAGAATGACCATTTGATTGACGTCCATCAGCCGATGATAAGATAAAAATCAATGTGCTCTAGAGGCATCGTTAAATAAAACAAACTTTACTTTTACCTCCTTCGCTATTAACTTGAGCCTCTACTGACTTATGCTTGAACAGCCAGGACTGTGGCGCAGTGGTTAAGCAATCGGACTCGTGTAGGTACTGAGAACAAATCTCAGTGGAGGCGTGGAATTTTTAATTTTAGTATCGGCTCCAACCCAGAGTGAGTGCTCCACAAGTCTCAGTGGGTAGGTATATACCACATAAGTGGTCCACATCTGGATTAACAAAGGCCATGGTTTATGCTATTCTGTCATACCACATATTCTGTCATATTCTGTGAGAGTGCATATAAACGATCCCTTGCTGTTTATCGACAAGAGTAGCCGCATTAGTGTGACGGTAGCGGGTTTCGTCTCTCCTACTAACACTAACCTCTGTCCTGGACAGACAGCACAGGAAGCTGAGCTGTGTTCCCAGGACAGCGTGCTTGAAACTTAATTGGATTATAAGCAAAAACTAAATACAATCAACCAACCAATGTAAGGCTTATTTAGACTGCGTGCGATGTTATAGGATTATTAAAAAGTTATTTTATAAAAAGAGGGTTTATCTTACAGACACAATGAGTCACTTATTTCAGTGTGGCTCGCAGCTGGTATTTTATAAATAGGTGCATGCATGACACACACCCAGTGTAAAAAAGTAAAGTAAAGTTTGTTTTATTTAACAATGCCTATAGAGCACATTGATTTTTAATCTTATCAGCGGCTATTGGACGTCAATCATATGGTCGTTCTGATATATGTATTTTGAGGAAACCCACTGCCGCCATATTGGCTACTCTTTCCGATTAGCAGCAAGGGGTCTTTTATATGCACAATCCCATAGACAGCACAGCACATACCACAGCCTTTGATAAACCAGTTGTAGACCACTGGTCAGAACGGAAAATAGCCCAAACTGCACATGGGTCCACTGAGAGGTATCGATCCGATGACTGACTGGTTCACAGGCAGACACGCTATCGTTTGAGCTACGTCCCGCTCCACATCCAGTATAGATGCTATCATTTGAATTAGAATTTTGTAATGTATTCTGATTTTTATAGCTGCACAGCACGTGGAGTGGGAATTACATCAAGTTTGCTGGTTGGTTGTATTTATATTCGTTCTTATATCCAGTTAAGGTTCAAGCATGCTGTCCTGGGCATACAACTGTGCTCCCTGTGCTTTCTGTCCAGAACAGAGGTTAGTGTTAGAAGGAGAGACGAAACCCGCTGCTGCCACACTAATGTGGCTACTCTTATCGATAAGCAGCAAGGAATCTTTTATGTGCACTATCCCACAGACAGGACAGCACATACCACGGCCTTTAATAAACCAGTTGTGAACCACTGGTCGGTGTAAATGTTGTACACCTACCCACTGAGCCTTGCGGAGCACTTATTCTGGGTTGGAGCCGGTATCAAGATTAAAAATCCTATGCCTCGACTGAGATTTGATCCCAGTATCTACCAGCCATGAGAACGAGACCTTAACCACTGCACTACTGAGGCCGGTGTATTATATAGAGGATATTAAATGAGTTTCCATTTATTATCAAATTTATATCCCGAGTGAAATAATTTTTCATTGTCATGAGCTACCAACCATCAGACTGATAGCATAACCACTGTGCCACTGTAGCCAGTGCAATTATATAATGTATCCATATTAATGTAATGTAGATTAGGAATTACCTCAAGTTTGCTGGTATGTTGTTCTTTCTAATTTTTATAACTGCAATACACGCACCTGCCACATCCAGTGTAGGAGAGCCTCTGTATGTACACAATACGGTCCCTGTGTAATGCTTAGCACAATAATCTGTGTTGAATGAATGACCCAGTATTTGATATGCTATACAATTACAGTTTGTTTTATATATGTTATAATTTGTAAAACATAGTGAAACCTTTCAAAGCCAGATCTCTATGATAATTAACACATACATAGAAACAACATTGGCTTTATTATGAAAGTTATGTATTTAAAAAAATTTCATCTTCTTTGTGTACATGTGTACATTATTATTTGTTTATAACCCCCCCCCCCCCCCCCC
>JAULBS010090577.1:6060-17485 GCA_032355785.1 Symmetromphalus regularis | reverse complement strand
TTTACCTAAAAAGCTACCGGATCCAGACTGCTATCATAGATCATCGATAACTAGAGACACTAATCTTGCAAAAAAATAACATGAGAATTTGCCAGTCGAGATGGTACCGGTTGGCCTAATTTGGGGTCCTGGCTCATGCACTAATACCGGTATGTACAGTTTGAAATAATAAATGAATATATAAATATACATAGAGACCATTGGAATTATAATATCACATAATCTGCCTAAATCACTTACTAGCACCTATTAATAAAAGTAGTTGAAATTCTGCATGTTAAATATAAGTGTCATACTGAACTTATATACAGTGTGTCAGGAATGTTTGCCTGGTATTCAATTTTGTTTGAGCTGATCACGTTTGAACACTATGTAGTAACTACCATAATTACAGTAACTATCTAGCGGTATAGAAAGATAGTTGGTGATTGGTCTAAAACAAAAATGAAAACTGGAAAACTGGAACAGTTGAAGAAAATGTTAAATATATGAAAGATATTTTTCATGTTTGTGAAATGAATACATGCAAGTTGGTTTCAGATAAGAAAATTGGTTTCTGATTTTCATTATTGTTGAAACATACAATATAGCCTTGGTGTTGCAGTGAAAATTTAATATTGTTACATTCCCATATAAAATTGAAGGATAAAACTCTCCTGATATTGTGCAATCCACATAACTGCAATTGTAATATTGATTCTTTTCCTTTCTTAGGGTTATCCATCATGACAAGGAGTGATACAGCAGTATACATATATAATATATCAGTCATCCAAAATACATTTTTCTTTAGAAACATGAATAAACAATGCTTACAATCACAAAAATCCTCTCTAGCTCTAAGGGCTTCACAGATACGTTTGCTTAAATTCTATTTATATTTATGTACTTTTGGTCTAAAGCAATTGTTGAGACCATGAAAGATATTTATCACATTGATGACACTATAATACAATATAACATTATATCCAGGGACAGGGTAGGGGCAGATCCAGAGATTGTATTGCTGGGATGATGTAGTGCATGCTCAACAATAATTTACATTGTAGAAACACAGGAACATGATGAATATATGCCACGTGGGGATAGATGCCACGTGGATTTGCCCCTGAAAGAGATCATGTTGACAGGTCAGTAGGAATGATAAACAGGAAGACATTTGATAAATGCTGATGTCAATGTGGTACATCTTTAAAGTTGTCTAAATCTTCTCTGTAGGTGTCTTCTATGTTGTTTGACAACTGCTGATGTTAATGGGGTATAACTTTGTAGCTGTCTATGAAGGGCTGTTATTAAGCCAATTGCTCCCAAATGGGCCCCACACCCAAGGTGGCCCCACTCCAAGTGGAATCTATTCATAGTCTTGTCAAGTAAAACTGCCTTCTAACAGAGCCAAATTTGCTATTAGATGTCAAACATTTGATTATTTTGACACGTAGACAAGTGTGAGCCAGCCTCCAATGGATTTTGAACCACTGTCATCAGCTTGAGAGTCTGACGTTCTACCACTGAACTACCTAAGCTCTTACTAGTCATTCAGTCTACAGCTCAATATTTAATATTATTTGAATACAAACTTCACCGTGATTAATCATCAAGTTCAACCAAACTATGCTGTGATTTCTTTTTATTGCAGTGGGTGAAACAAGAAATAAAATATTTTTAAAAAGTCGATCATAAAAATCGAATTTGCCTATTTGATTGGTGGTTATATTAATTTTTAATTTATCCATTAGAATCTTCACTCATGTTTTGCAAACAAACTGAATTTTCTGCACCTCTTGTCTATGTATCTTCTGAAGTCGTGTTCCATGTTGTTTGATAAATGCTTGTGTTAATGCGGTACTACTTTAAAGTAGTCTATATCTCCACTGAAATTTGATATGCCTTCCATATCTTTCTTATCCTGTCGTGCTTTTATTACTTGCTCTGGAAATCAAAAACAAAAAACAATCTTTTTGAAAGTTCAACAAACATCTTAAATAATCAGGTGCATGGGCAGAAAAATTTGCAGAGTTTAGAGTTGGCATCTGTAATGTATAAATAACAACTTTCCTTAAGGAACAAGTAAATAATGTTTTTTTTAATAATAAAATATTGAATTGAGCAGGGAGATGTTCTAACACCTGAAATATACTTGATAATGTTGGCATTTCTCTTTTACAGTTAATCATTCACAGATTAAACAAACAAATATTTTTTATTATTAATGCTCTGTTATTAATATTTTTAAAAATTAATAGAAACATCAAGAACTGTTAAATGTTTAAACTATGAACAAATCTACAATTTAGTCTTCTTACATATGTCTTGTATTTTGTTGTCTTTTTGTTTAATGATACCACAAGAGCATATTGATTTATTAATCATTGGCTACTGGATGTCAAATATTTGGTAATTTTGACACAGTCTTCAGAGGAAACCCAATGCATTTTCCAAATAGCAACAGGGATTTGTTATATGCACTTTCCCAAAGAAAGGACAGCCTATATCATGGCCCTTGATAACTCAGTCATGGTGCATTGGTTGACATGGAGGTAAAATTATAATACTTACTTGAAATATAGACAACAATAGCAATGAAAACTAAAAGCATAACAATGGCTGCAACAATTCCACCAATCAAACCAGCTGTTATAAAAAGAAAACAAAAACATGATAATGGTTTAAATAATGACTGTAAGATGCAGGAACATTAACATATTTCAGTAAATAGCATGGAAAGGAATAAATATATAATTGCCAGCCTTTAAATAAAAATTAAATGTAAAGTGAATATGAGACAAGTTAACCTTTTAATAAGTACACAAGGGAATTAGAAGGGATGTAACTCTGTATTGTACTTGATTTTAATTGATTGTAGAAATTGTAACTGATTAATTGGTAAAATGGACCAATCAAGCTATGGTCAACTAATTTGATTAATTGAAACATCACCATTGGAAACTCTGCCATGTTATATTCCAACCAAACTTCAAAGACAAACCATAATAAAGAGAGTGAAAAATAACAAATAATAGCAAATTCTTACCAAATTCATTAAATGTAGACTGTGGCACTTCTGATGGTAGAGCTATAAATAGAAATCAGATGAAGTTAAATATAGCAAACATCTTATTTCATGTATCATTTTATTAAAATTTAGTTTTGCCCTTCAACAGTCATAAAAAGATCATATTATTGCCCCATTCTACATAACATATCAGGGGCAGATGAAGAGATTTCATAACAAGGTCTAAATACAGTTTTAAGATATTTTAATATAGGTGTTAGTTATGACTAAATTATTAAGGAAAGAAAACATTTGTTTGAAGGGGATGGATTCATCCCTCTACACACACATCCTGATCCACCTATGTTCAGACTCACTTTTTCTCACTTGAAGTAAAGTCATCCTATAAATATTTGATTGATGATAATTTTATACTTTTGTTCTTCAAAATAAAGCATGAATAACTGACCAACGTCATTCATTTACTAAGAAAATGTTGGGTTATATTTGGATGGAATGGGCCTAGTCATTACTCAACTCTGATAAAAAGTGTCATTCACAATTAATGACGTTTTACCATGTACTAATTTATTCTTCCAGGGAGGTATCATGACCAATGTATGGTAGACATTTTATGCATATTAATTTGGGAGAAGAGTCTATAAATAAGTCTGTAAAAAGAGGAAAATATCAGTAGTTGTGAATGTCTCCTAACACCTGTAATGTGCTACCTGAACAGGTGTATCCATTGCCAGTGAAGCCAGCCAGACAGGCACAGGTGAATGATCCCACAGTGTTTAAGCACTGTGCATTGATGTGGCAATCGTCAGTTCGAGCTACACACTCATCAAAATCTGAAAGAAAAAAGAAAATATTAATAAAATTATATAATTTCACATTTAATTTCATCTGTTGCCTTCAAATGTGAACAATATTTGGATTACAAATGTCTGCATTTTCTGTGAGAGGTTCAAGTATTATCGTACGTTCCCACATTCAAATGTTTCAGACTTTGAGAGGTCATATACTATATAGCATAACTCACAGTTGATAATCAAATGACCACCAAGCAACCAATCAAAAGGCTTGATTCACAACACTGTTCTATAAAAGGTTTTTTACTTTTATCTTCTCAGGGTCTTATGTCTGCAATAACATTGATTTTTTTTCAAACTAATGTCACTTGGACTTCATACATTGTTGGAGAAACCTAGCTCAAATTGGAAAGGAAAATGTGAGAAATATGTTGTAATCTATAACGTGTCACATCACTAACCTGTGCAGTTTGTAGAGTTCCAGGCATAGCCATTCTGACAGCTGCAGGTGTAAGACCCAAACAGATTTGTACAGGTGCTGTTCACGGGACATAGATCAGTGCCATCAGCACATTCATCTACATCTGAAGAAAAAGAAAACCCGAAGGTTGTAACCATCTTGGTGATTTTATTTGCTGAAGACAAGAATAGAAGCAACCAGTAATCAGTTGCTAGTACATCTACACTAATTATGCTTGCGTTGAACAGTGGTATTAAATAATATATACATACTGTTAAATTGAATTTGTTAATCATCACATGATCTATTTATTACATTTTGTTTGTGTATTGTTTAAATGTATTATATGTATATGCATATCCTATGGATAATGACCTAAAATAAAATAAATATTTATTTATTGTTTAGTAAAAATAAAAGCAGTAATTCAACAGTTATATCAACAATTATATAAACAAAACATACTAGGTTGAATTTACAAAGCCTGTTTGTCTTACACATATAACTCTATACATTTACAGTGCTTAAACACAGATCTGCATTTAAGAAAACCAGGTTTTATATATTTGCTACAGTGACATATCCTCATCCTATGTCATAAGAACTGTCATTATCAGATTTAAGAAGCAACACAAATGCTCTGAGGTAGGTATTTTCTTAATATTTTTTATTTCACCTTTGTTTTAAAATATAACTGTATTTTCATGCTTATATTCAATTAAGGTTCAAGCATGCTGTCCTGGGCAAATAACAGAGTTAGTGTTAGTAGAAGAAACGAAACCGTTGCTGCCACATTAAAGCAGCTATTTTTACTGATAATCAACAAGGGATATTTTATATATAGGTGCAGACACAGATTTTAAGGAAAGAGGGGTGGGGTTCAATTGTCTAATGTTTTTGGTTTCCAATTTTAAAGGCATTTTCCAGCGAGGATACAAGCAATACTAACTATTTAAATTATGTGGAGAACCACGTGGAACTTGAATATGTAAGTATCCGTTTCTGCTCATTTCCTCTTTTTTATATATGAAGTGAAACCAATTAAATCCCCCATGTGTGTACATTATTGATATGCACTATCCAACAGACAGGATAGCACAAACCACAGTCTTTGATAAACCAGTTGTGGACAAACTTCTAATAGTGATGAATTATACTGTGAATTGAATACAAAATATTATTGTAGATTTAAGTGGGATAGATGAAAAACTATTTTTAATTATCAAAGTTTTGTAATAATATAAAAAAATTATCATAAAATCTCTGTAAAAGAAACTATGTACAAAATGTGAGAATAAACAGAGTTGATAGGGTTAAAGATGCGTACTAACCTGAGCAATTCTTTCCATCACCGGTGAATCCAGATCTACAGATACACAGGTTTGTTCCAAGTGTATTGATACATATGGCATTTGGATGACATCCGTGAGTTCCAACCTGACATTCATTGACATCTGAAACAAACAGTTGCAAGGAATTTCATGCATTAATTTAAGAGGTGATCTAGGGCTCAGAGGTGAAATTTCAATTTTTTTACCACTTTTTTTATTTTAATCAAAATAATACTTCATCCAACTATTTTCACCTTCCTCAAACCAAAGAAAAATTTACTTTCATGAAAAGTCATTAAAAACCTGATTTTGATGAGACTGTTGACTAAAAACAATGCCTAATTACAATTTCAAAAGCATTTTCTGGGAAACTGAAAGTTCCAATATTTTTAACCTTTTGGCATGGCTAGCTCGGTTATTTCTGTATCAAACTTAATGAAATTTGGACTAGAACTTCATCACATCCATGTAAATGCAATAACATTGATATATTTCAAGATACTTGGGGTATGCTTGTGTTATAAGTCTTTATCAAAATTCCATGATTTTTGGATTAATTCCTTTTTTTACAAAAAAAAACATATTCTAAGAGAAATATTTGAAAACTAGCCATGTCATTGCATTAAGATGCTTTCCAGCTGAAAAATAAACCAAAAATAATCAATATCAGTTATGTAGTTCCCAAGAAATCCATGCCAAAATTTTTTTGCATAATTAATGACCTTACTTGGTTACCATGGCAACCAGAAAAATAAAAATATTTAGTGTGAGTTATTTTTATTTGTGTAATAGAGATATGGTATAATATTGAAACTAAGGTGTTTGCAAGTGTATTTTTTTGCAAAGCCCCAGATCACCCCTTAAAGGCACAGAATCTAGTTTATGATGACTGACATATTTTTGTAGATTTTTTGTTTGGCCATTGAAAACATTATTTACAACTTCCATGCATGTATTAGATTTTTTTTATGTCCTGTATAATTAAAATTGTTCAACAACATGTTAGAGCTATACAAATAAAAGTTAAAACTGGTTTGTTTTGGTAACAATACTGCACATATTCTATTGTAGATAACACAAATTGCATGTTTGATGTACTGTTACTCATTTCTATTCACTTGTAACATGATTTGTACAATACTGTTCTACAAACAAGATTTGGTCACCCAGGGTTTTATACATGCACATGGAATTGTATTAATTGTATTAAAATACAGTTTTTTCTTACAATGACATCACACATCTTAGCTACATGTAGTTCTGAGAAAATACTCTTCAATTTAATTCCCATCTTTTTCATCAAAATAAAAAATGTATAAAAATATAATTTAATTTTATCAATGTTTAAAAATATATTTTAATAAAATGAAAAACTGAGATGAAGATGCACAGGTATTAGAAAGAAATATAGCTGAAGAGAAAACTCAGTGAAACCTCTGCGATATTGTTTTTTTCTTGGAGCAAACTTACCACTGCAAATAATGCCATCACCCGAAAATCCCTTCTTGCAAACACATTTGTATGAGCCAACATTATTGTTGCATGTTGCATGTCGACTGCATTTGTTACTTCCATCTAGACATTCATTTATATCTGAAATTATATACAATTATAATTTGTTAACTTTTAAATAATGTCTGTGCCATGTATTTATCACAGTGTTTTAAATAAGTATCATTAGGTTATTGTCATCAATATCACATTGTAGTACAGTTTTGCCTTAACCTCGAGGCCACTAAAGAAATTTATTTAAATTCCTGTCAGAAACAAGTCATCACTTATTAGTAGTAATTAATAAAGGAAAGGTTTTTTTGTTTAATGACACCTCAGAACAATTTTTATTCAGTTGCTATTAGATATCAAACATATGGTGTTTTGTGACTCATGGTTTTTGAAGAAACCTGCTACTGCCACATATGCTATTCTCTCAAATTAGCAGCAAAGAATCTTTTATATATGCTTTCCTACAGACAATATAGGACACATTAGCCTTTGATAAACCAGTTGTGGACTTCTGTTCAGTGCAAGTGGCACCAATGAACACTCAAGTATCGAAATTAAAAATGCAATGCCTCAACTGAGATTTGATCCCAGTACCTACCACACAGTAGTCTGACAGCTTAACCACTGTGCCACTGGAGCTGGTGAGTAATTAACATTAAACATCATTAACCTAAGATAGATGATTGCTAATTACAGTTGGCTTCTTGAGCAGGTTTGACTCTATGTATTATTTGGAAACAGTATTTATTATAGTCAGTGAACTTCACTGGTTCTGTGATAGTACAATGGACTGAAGACAGTGGTTCAAAATTCTTTGGAGGCTGCCTGATAATGTAAACTACTTGTATAATGTAAAAAATTACCAAATGTCTGAAATCCAATAGCTGATGATTAATAAATGTGCTCTAGTGGTGTCATTAAACAAACTAACCTACAGATAACCTACAAAGTCTTACTGTTAATGTTTATATAAGTATGTTCACCCTTTAACTATATATTTAAGTATAAGTGTTAAAGATGTATTTTATAGTGAATGATTAACAGCTGTTATTTTTAATATTACTGTCTCCCAAATGGACTTTTGTTATTACTTTGAGCGACATCTTTAAGTATACCTGGACATTTTAATTGAAATACTAACTAAATACTATTTCTGTTTTAACGAACTAGTTACCTTTGCAAGTAGTTCCATCCACAACATATCCAATTGGGCAGGAGCATCTATATGAGCCAATAGTATTGAAACATTGAGCATCCTGGGAACAATTGGCAGTTCCACGAGTACACTCATTGATATCTGCAGATAAAGAACACATCTGTATACTATATAGTTGATTGCTGACATCAGCACTGAGAATTGGTAACAATTAGTAAAACTAATTTTAACATCACCATTTAATTTATGGACCATTTTTTAACAAAGCTACTTTATGAAGTGTTTACAACATAAGGCTTTAAATGTTGACTAAAAATTAGCATATCTTAACTTTAAAATATCATCACTACTTAAATATTAAATCTGAAATGACAGAAGTATTATTTTGGTCTCTGCACAAGTGAGAGTAGAGAAATATATAGTTAAAAGATCAGTAATGAGTTTGTTGTGTCTGATTTTGCTTTCACCTGTACACTGTAATCCTGAACCTTCATATCCAGTCCTGCAGGTACATTTAAAAGATCCTTCTGTGTTGGTGCAGTTTGCATTGCTGCTACACTGATCTGTCCCAAGATTACACTCATCCAAATCTAACAAAACAAATTAATACAAATTGCAGTGATAACAATCAGACAGTGATATAACAACAATACCAGACTTTACATCTCATTTACTACAACAGATACCAAACTGACCCATACATTAAATCAAAGTTTATCACTTGATTCTAGACCATTTCCAATGAATCCATGACAAAAACTAATAGTAAAATGATAACCATTGTAACTATTGATTACCATTTTATATTAGACCATTTCCAGCATAATAGTAAAAATCAAAATGATTACCACCATAACAAAAGTTTGTATCATTGCAGACTTGACCATATTAAAGTGATAATAATAATAATAATAATAATAAAATTCAATATTTTCAGAGGGAAATACATAAACTGGTATCCAATGAGGCCCTCTCTAATCTATATTTTTACAGATGTATATACAAATATAATACTCATATATGTACATGTAACATCATCATTATCCAGTCTTCAAAATTATGTTTTCCTTTAAACTACCTGTAAAATGTGCATCTACTAATTGTGACTACCTGCAAACCAACTTGTTTATCTGCTGAACATATCAAAACTTACCACTGCAGACCATTCTCTGTGTTTCCAACAAGACATGTTTAATATTAAGGTTTTATCAACAGTCACTGAAGTGAACTTCAGTTGTCTAAAGATTACCTCTGTAGAAAATAAACATTCCCAATATATTATAACCTGAATATTAAAGTTATCAACATTATAACAAAAGCTATCATTGCAGACAAGACAATTCCTGGAGTGTGTATCAAGAAAACCTCATTAATAACATTATCACCATTTTAATGAAAACTTACCATTGCAGATAAGACAATTCCTGGAGTGTGTATCAAGAAAACCTCATTAATAACATTATCACCATTTTAACAAAAACTTACCTTTGCAGACAAGACAATTCCTGGAGTGTGTATCAAGAAAACCTCATTAATAACATTATCACCATTTTAATGAAATCTTATCATTGCAGACAAGACAATTCCTGGAATGTGTATCAAGAAAACCTCATTAATAACATTATCACCATTTTAATGAAATCTTACCATTGCAGACAAGACAATTCCTGGAATGTGTATCAAGAAAACCTCATTAATAACATTATCACCATTTTAATGAAAACTTACCACTGCAGACATACCCATTTCCAGTATATCCATGTTTACAAGCACATGTGAATGATCCTGGAGTGTTGGTGCAATCAGCGAAGATGTGGCAGTTATCTCTTCGAAGTGCACACTCATTGATATCTATTAGAAAAACAGTACTGTCAACATTTATTTAGTAATATTTAAATGTGTGTGCCTTAAGTAATTTAGCTTACTGCCAGAATATGAATTTATTGCATAGTTAGAATATGAAGTTGTTCACCAAAATCATATTCAAATGCTGACATTTCTCTTTAACTCTTTAATGTTAACACTTAAAATACCCCTAGGACTGCTCATGACATAGAATTTAAATATTAATATAGGTGTACTATAACATCCATGATATAATAAAAATACCAACATGTTGTTCATCTCTCAATGAAAAGGTTACTGCACCATCTCCATCAAGTCTAAATTGATCACTTTAAATAAATTCAAAGGGAAATAACTAAAAATATCACTCCAGTATTTAAATTCATTCAAGCTGATGGAACATGCAAATAAATAGAATATCTTATTCAATAGGTTAGATGTCATCAAGTGTAAGCTGTGGTTACTCACCAGAGCAAGTCCTTCCATTGCCCGAGTACCCATTCTTACAAATGCAGTTATAACCTCCAGCATAGTTAACACAGTCAGCATTCACATCACACAGAATAGTTTCCAACATACACTCATCAGCATCTGTAAATATAACACATTTAACATGACATATCTATTTTATAATATACATATTTCTCAACTCTAGAATTACAGAGTTCTAACTTCTTTTACATACATGAGAAATTGTCTATATACTTGAAATGTGATATTAATTAAAAAAAAATTTAATATATTTGGTTTATCGTTATATTTCTTTTCACATTTTTTATATTTCACACATTATATATTTCCTCTAACATGAATATGGTCATAATGGTAACTAGTATTCCAGTCCATCAGTTGAAGTTTTAGATTTTCAGGTGTACGTGCAGGAGAGGGTTTTGGTGGTTGAAACCCACCCTGCTCAAAACAATTCTTTTCTTTTTAATACACTGCATCCAGTTCCTTGAAGGCAGCTGTTCTTTTATATACTGTGGACAAACTCCACCTCACACCTTGCAAACATTTCTGCATGTACACTTGGATTTATTGATTATCATTCACAAAAAATTAGGAAGTTTGAGAAAGATGTACCTGTGCAGGTTCGACCATCTCCAAAGTAACCCGATTTACAGGTACACTTGTAAAACCCCATCATATTGTCACAGTCAGCATTCACATCACAGCTATGATTACCAGATGCACACTCATTGATATCTGTAAAACAAACAGTGAAAAACTTCACAAATAAATCCTCTTGATATCTGTAAAACAAACAGTGAAAAACTTCACAAATAAATCCTCTTGATATCTGTAAAACAAACAGTGAAAAAC
>JAULBS010090576.1:0-32924 GCA_032355785.1 Symmetromphalus regularis | reverse complement strand
TAATACTACTGAAAGTTCTGAACGAGGTTAACAATATACAATGTAAGACATAATATTAATACTACTGAAAGTTCTGAACGAGGTTAACAATATACAATGTAAGACATAATATTAATACTACTGAAAGTTCTGACAGATATTAACCTCTTCTTGGTTCATGTTCTGTATCCAGTGTTTGTCTGTGGGTGCTGTGTGTAGTGGAATATTGTGAACTGGAATACTGCCGCCGTGGCTGTGGGTGGTCACGTCAGGACTGTTTATACAGTTTTCACTGGGAACACCGACAGCACTACTGTTGCCTATCACCAAGCCTAGATCATTGGAATTCTGAAACAAACAATCATCAACATTATTTTTCAATCATCTTCTAATGCCGTTTTAGTTCTGGAGAGGCTTGGCAATAAATGTTCATTCATTTAAAAATAATGATAAACAAATAAAACAATAAACACCCAATAACAATCCATTCATTGTACAGTTGTGTTGTTATTGTTGGTTGGTTGGTTGATTGGTATTATTTTTGTTTTGTTGGTTGTTTTTATTTTTTGTTATTGGTTGTTTTTTCTTTATAAATCTATTTTAGATTTTGTTAAAAAGAACATTTCTTTTGTGATATAAACAATATTAAGTTTATATATATAAAAATTAAACTTTCCAAAAGCAAAATTTTATTTTTATTTCACTTTCATGAATTTTAGAGTCAGCAGACTGAAAGCAAGTGAAAAAAACCCCACTCCCAACCAAAAATAGAAACAACCCTCCACAGCATCCCCCCCAAAAAGACCAATAACCCCTAAAATCCACAAAACAATCAGAGACAATAAAACTAAACCAATTCTCTTTAATAATTATTATAATTTGGGTTTTTTTCTTAGTTTTTGTTTTGTTTTAATGACACCACTAGAGCACACTGATTTATTAATCATCGGCTTTTGGATGTCAAACATTTGATTATTTAAACACTTAGTCAAGTGTAAGCCCGCCTGTGACGAGGTTTGAACCACTGTCATCAGCTCAAGAGTCCAATGTCCTACCACTGGACCACTGATGCCCACACATAATTATTATAAATGTTTAATATCAAATTTAACCATTTCAAAGGATGCAGCCCAATTTCAACATAAGGTAATAGCAAAACCTCATGCGGAAATGTTTGATAGAAGCTATCCAAAACACAACACACACTTATGGAATCCAGACAGAATCATATTCTGTGACTGCTTCCAGAGAGAATTGTTGATCGGTTGTCTATAACAACTGCTGTGTGTTTGATGGAGGCAGCAGAAAGAGAATTTCATGTTAACATTGGCCTTTGAGAGAAGACGTTTATTGTATGGGGTTTACTGTACCGTACTCAACACAGATCTTATCAAAACACTGAGTCCAAAGTAAGTCCAAGTGCAGCTATTTTAAGTGATTTCTTACTTTGATTGGCTCTATATATATAAACACGTAAACTATATAGAACCAAGAAAGTATAAAATTGGACAAAAGTGAGACCTTGAGTAAATATACTGTAATGTACAGAACTGGAAAAGCTTATATCTGCAGTAAATATAATTATAATCAGGGAAACGTTCTATCAACAGTAAAAAGTATAAAGTCAGTGCAAAACACGTTTATAAAATTGCATTGCAAATGTTTGCTACTTTTAACAGCTAAGTAGCAAAAATTTAACTAGCAAAGCTCAATTTTTTTCATTGTAAAGTATATTTTATGCCCTGTATGAAAATTGCAATTTTTGAAAACAAATATGTTTAGCAAATAAATAATTTAAATGTTTAAAGTATCTATATAATATTTTAAACTAAACATAAAAAATTAATGCAACTCTGAGATTATAATTAAAATATAATTATAATCAATTTTTTTTTCACAATTGATAATAAAAATATATACATGGCGTTATATTTCACAAAGATGTTTAAAACAAAAGTTTATAAAAAATACTTACTTTTAAGGAATGTTCAGGAGCGCCACTTCCAAATGTTGACATGGAGGCATGACCTGATGAATTGCTACTGTTGTGTGTGTCTCTATCATCCTCCAACGAAAAACTCACTTCCTTGCGGTTCTTCTTAGAAATTCCATCATTTCCATTGGAATCTTTGGAAACTGTTGATAGTCTATTTTCATCGCATGAATTTGAAACAGGAATAGCATTTGCTTCAACAGTTTTAGAAACCACCACTTGACCGTGACGTTCCCGGTCTATTCTACGAATCATAAAGATGGTCGCTACGATCGCTATTGCCAAAATAATTGTCACAGCAATAAGAATGATGACTATCAACATATTCTGATCCAGTCCCCGCTGACCATCTGTATCAAGATACGTTCCATTAGTATAAATAATAATATTAAGTTTTGCTTCAACCATTTGGGCTGAGCGGCCACTATCCTGCACAGCCAAAATGAGGCTGTGAGTTTTAATATCGGACGGACGCATCAGTCTGGATATAGCAATATCACCAGTCATTCTGTTGATGTTAAACAAACCATGAGTGTTACCATGTTTTATGAAGAAGAATAATCGTCTGTGAATGACATCATCAGTATCTTCAGCTCTCATGGTGGCAATAATTGAGCCGACTTTTAGATTGTATGCAACCTTTACTGAATTGTTCTTCTCGTTAGGAAAAACTATTTTTGGAACATTATCATTATCATCAAGAATCTGAACTGTAACTTTTGATGTGTCATAAAAACTTGTCACAAATGGATCCTGCACACGTACTGAGAAATTGAACTTTGATTGCAGTTCCCGGTCGAATTCTCTTTGAGTTTTAACTTGACCCGTTCTGGGATCCAATGAAAAATAATATTCAGCATCAGTATTTGGTAAAAATGAAAAAACATTTTTCGAAGCTTTACCCAAATCTGCATCAGTGTATGTGAGATTTCCAACTGGAGTACCAGGTGGTTGGTTCTCTAGAACATAAAACAAGAAAATAGGTTTACTGAAATAAGGAGGCTGGTCGTTTTGATCGAGGATGCTGATGACTACTTCCGCTGTGGACATCTTGGGTGGCACACCATGATCTGTTGCGATCACATCAAAACTATACTGTGAGATCTTTTCTCTGTCAAATGGAGAATTGGCTTTAATAACACCCGAGCCTGGATGAATGATAAAGTTTGATCCTGCATTGCTTGCAAGAGAATAAGAAACACGACCGTTCTCCAGGCTGTCCCAGTCATGTGCTACCACCTGCAGGATTTCCTCACCAATATCATTGTTTTCCTGAATACTACCAGTAAACATTCTACGAGCAAATTCGGGTTTGTTGTCATTTTCATCAAGAACTGTAACAATGAAACTGGTTGAGTTCCATTGAGGAGTTATACCTTGATCTCGACACTTTACTGTGACATTGTGTGTCGGTGATCGTTCGTGATCAAGATTCTTAATTAGCGTGATCTTGAAAATGTTAAACACATTGTTATAAAACTGCTGCAATTCAAAGTGCGAGTCACTCATTTCACACATAATTTCACCATTCAGCCCTGTGTCTGCATCCGACACAGAAACATGAGCAATAAATTTACCAATTTCCACTCCTTCTGAAATATCTGTACCTTCCGGAGAAAGATTGATGTTGATTTGGGGTGCATTGTCGTTCTCATCAAGAACATTAATAATAACTGTAGCAAATGACGATAATTCAGGAGTTCCGTGATCACTGGCCTTTACTATTAGCTGAAACTGTTTGTTAGTCTCAAAATCAATTTCACCCTTTGCATAAATGTTTCCCGTCTTTGGATCAATTCCGAAAGCTTTTTGAACAAGTCGTGAACTAAAATGAAAAGAAACCTCACCATTTTCATCTAAATCCTGGTCGATGGCCGACACTTGAAGAATTGTTGAATTTATCGGTCGATTTTCAGAAATAGAAATGTTGTAGACAGACTGAAGGAATGCTGGTTCATTGTCGTTAACGTCAGTGACTGTAATATTGATGGTGACAGAACCAGACTTTGGTGGACTACCTCCATCAATGGCTGTTACGACCACCTGAAAGAAGTGCTTTGTTTCACGATCAAGAAGATGTTTAACCACAATAGCCAGATCAGAACTACCATCCAAGTTACGCTGCTCTTTCAAACCAAACATTCCGTTTCTGGGGCTAATTTTGTAAGTCTGTATGGCAAATGGTTCAGTGTCACGGTCTATAGCACCACTGGCAAGCAACATGTGGTTCAGTGGCACAGACTCCGGGACACTAAGACTTACACTTCTTTGAGGAAACGTTGGTGGGTTATCATTGATGTCAATCAGTGTCACTTTAGCCTGCATCAACTGGAACAAGTCAAACACATTACGTGACAAATCTTTCTTATAAATTGCTATGTCTAGATTCAAAACACAATCTATTTTAGACTGACATACACTTTCTCTGTCTATTTGTGTTGCAGTTGTGATGGTACTGTTCTTCTCATCAATAAGAAAGAGGTGAGAAAATGGGTTTCCTTGAGAAAAGAAGACGTATTTCATGTTTTTTGCTTCCGTTGCCGAGAGATTTGCTTGCAATAGACTGTCTTTGGCAACATTTCCCACTATGAGACCAGGTTTCTGTTCCTCTTTGATGCTGTAAGCCAAACGATTTCCCTGAGCCAAACAGAACACGGCAAAAAGCATCAGAAATTTAAGCATATAAAAAGTGATTTCCATGATTGAGATTAAATGGGTTTTAAGAAATCTATAAAAAGGTTATGATCTATCATTTGTACATAGCTTTACATCCACTTCATTTCATTTGTTGTATCTGAAAAATACAAAACAAAAACTCATAAGTAAATATTTTGAAATAATTATATTGAGTCTGCTATGCATGAAGTGTTACTGATGTATGAAACAAATAGCATCAAAAGACTTTCAGGTGATCATATAAGGAAATGAGAAAAAAATTGGCAAAAGTGGTAAATATTATTCAATGTCAATACCCATTTAATATTTTTCAATAAAAATTCTAAAAAGAGTATTAATAAAACTTTGTTAAAAAATAGTGCTGTTCTACTAGAATCCATAATCTTGATCACTTTGTTAAAATATTAATAGAATTATCATGGAACACTGCAAAGTTAACTTACATATGTAGCATGTACTTAATCTTTTTCTTATTATTAGACCAAACTCGGACAGAAAAACTGTAAGTTCTTCATAATTTATTCAAAAACAATCAAGTGAAAATGCTTGTAGTAGAAACAAAATACCAGTTTAAAAAGTTAAAAGAAAAAAGAAAGAAATGGAATTGCTTTAGATCAAAATATTTGCACTATAAAGTTTACATGTATAGCTAAAATCTGTGTCAATTCATTGTAACATGTCAAAAATGAATGAAATGAAATTTTAAGGAATTTGAACATATCATGTTTAAAAATCAACAGTATTTTTATGAAATTTTGAAAAGATTTCCATTAAAAAATAAATAATGTTTTTAAAAATATAACGTATTTCACAAACTTTAAATGAAAACTATAAAAATCGCTTGACTGAATTCTTCAGATACCTGTACAGAGTACTGCATTCCACCACTAACAAACTCAAGAGCTGCACTTTGGGGAAAAGGTAAAAAGTGAAAGTAAAGTGTTTGTTTTTGGAACAATGGGTCAATCTGAGGAGTGATTGGTGTGTTTAGACAGCAGTCTGCACTTGCCATCAAGCTCACTGCCCTGAGGACGGAAAGCTTTAAACTCCTGAGGCAGACTTCTGTGCCCTTGCTGGACGCGTGTCTGTGTTGTTTTACGACAATGCACTTCAGGTAGAAGTGTGACTGCAATTCCAACGACACTAGCCGCTAAGTAACCTGTTAGAAATTCTAGTCCATTAACATACAAACTTCTGTTTGTTGTCCCTGCCAAAATGTAATGTGTTTGTGAGTTTGTAATAGCAGATAAAAAAACCTGCTGTAAAGATTGAACCACTGTTTGTGTGGGTTTGTTTGTTTGAACACAGTGAAAAATAGTAAGTGAAGTGTGATATGCATCAGTCACTGAAGTTAATTTTGTAAAAAAAACAAGCACATTATTTAAGTATGGCAATTTCAGAATTATAGGTTTTAAAATATCAACTAATAACACAACACTGTAATTTTACATATAAAAATAGCAAACATCTGTGCAAATGGCATGTATTACATCTGTGCCAGAATTTATTTATTTAGATTTAGGAAAAAAACTAATCTGACATGTTTTACGTTATAATACCAACTACAAATGGTTTCTTATAATGACACCCCCCCAAATCCTCCCTCACATCAAGTTATGAAACATTATAATAGTATGTGCAATACAGTTGATAAAACAATATGTGTCATATGTACTTCAAGCTTTACAAAATACCAAACATGTTAATCATGCAATTATAGGAAACAATTACGCAATTATTTCAATCTGCAAACAATGTGATTACCAACATTGCATATCCCGTTAAAAAATTGATATTATAAAGTACTTAAAATACTTCATGTAAGTCAAAGGGTCATATTTTGAAATAGCCTTTCCATTATACTACATTGGGCCCATAAGAAACAAGGTTGGGGACACTGTCCCCACACACTTAAGCCATTCATTTTGAGAAGAACTGTTTTGTTTTTGTCAAATATCTGGCCAACTCTATTAATTGAATGACCACTACAAAAAAAAGTAGTTCATAATATGAGTTGGAATCATTCATTATAGAAGTATAAGAGATGCTCAATCTATCCAAGTATTCACTTTGCAGTAAAATTATGTTTTCTAATTAATAATAATAAAAAGTCTCAAATTATTATAATACCCTTCAAAATTTCATCTAAATTTTAAAATTTCTTGGGGGAACCCCCTGAAAAGTAAATATAATATTCCTACAGTTCCCAAATAATCTATAAAATACTTTAAAATCATGGTTTAAAAATGGGTAAATGTGTGACTCCAAAGCCAGGAAATAACATTTTTAAAATACCCTAAAACCAATCATTTAAAAATGGAAAAGATTATGATTCAGATGCCAGGAAATTGCATTTCAGGGCATCAGCACTCCCAGGCTCCCCCCTCCCTCTCAGACAGTTTCCTATGCACCCTCAAACAAGGCATTTATAAATTATTATATGAAAAACTTCCTCTCCATTATTCCTTATAGACCAACACCTTATTTTAAAAATTCTTAAAATCATTTGGATTTTAACTCATAAGTCAATAATATGTTAATAATATAACAATAGAGTACAGATATTTATTTTATAATAAATTATTGTATTTTATAATCATATCTAAAAACTATTTCTTCAATACAATATTTTTTGCTAATAAATTCTGAATTAATTTGTAGTACTTGCCTGCCAAACCAGCCCACAAAGTACTGTAAATGAAGAGACCAGTGTACAGTCCATTAACAGCTAATTACCTGCACCGGGGTGTTGTGCACAACTAAGATGATGTTTTCACATGAAGGTGCCAGGGTGTTAACTGCACAGAGTCACCTGGAGCCGCGGAAGTGTGGTTTAGTTGTAGGCAATCAGTATTTCGCTAACTGCTGCCCCAACATTTCATCATAACAAGAGAGCTAGTGAGTGCTATCAATTAACTAATACGCTACATTGAGCTTCAGGCATCCACACACCTTAATCCAGATACAACCAGAACAAATCATTCTAAATTTATGTTGATAGAGGTAGATGTACATGTAGCTATGTTTTTTTTTGATGTTACACAATATGAGTTTTTAATAAAAACCTTAATTAGTAGTCATGAAGTGATTATAAATAACTGTTGCTAAGAGAAATGGGAGAAATGTCAAATAATTAATTTATTAACTAATTACCAGAATTATCTTGGCATTTAGATTAACAAACATATCAATTTTACTTTTCTCGATTACCAAACTACAATATACAACAGAAAACATTGACATATAAGTGGTAGAAAAATATTTATATAAGTGATCAATTACTGAATGTTAAATGAATATGGCAATATTAAAAGAAAAGATGTTTTTAGTATCACAGATTTCTAAATATATTAACAAAGCAAAACAAAAATTAATTTAATAAAAGACTATTACACATGCTCGATTAATTATTCAAACTTTCTAAGATTATTAGGCAGATTTAAAAAATAAATAAATAAAATAAAGTTAAATTTTAAAGAAGTAACCATTACAAAACCTCAATTAATTATTAAAGGTTTCTAAAGGTATCAACCAGGTAAAAAGAAGTTAAACTTCCAAAAAATAATTATTACATAACATGTACTAATTACAAAGGTACAAAATGAAATTATAAGAAAAAAGATTAAAAAAAAAAACAAGTTAAATTTAAAGAGATGACCATTAGGTACATGTATGCTATGTATTATGAAGAGACACCTGACTAAACTCCCACCTATACATTGTGACTCTGAACAGAATCTCAGCATGCTCACTTTCATTATCCTACTACTACTACAGGTGTTCAGCACACACAAAAAACTGTCCACGCTAACTGCTAGTTAATTATGGAGCTTGTCCTTAAGAAACACTTGTTAAACACAAGACAACAATACAGTGGTCCTCCAAGTTTCTCAGAACTCGTTTCTAAGTAGGGGAAGAAGGGTCTCCAAGTAGGGGCAGAATTAACGGATCCTTAGCGGAACTATACCTCACCAAATACATTCAGTGTCCAGAATGCTTGTATGGTTTAGAAATTCTGTCAGGAGATACCCTTAGCAGACGTCAAAATTTAGTCTCTATTAACACAGCTTATTCAAACATAATGTATAAAAGGAATGACATATTCTGACAATGGATGCATGGGGTGTGGACAATCAAGTAGTGGTGGTCGGGGTACTGGAGAATTTTAGGGATTTACAAGTTTGAGATTATCTCCAATGTGGAGTACCAACAGACAGAGCCTACTACTGGTGCTTGCCAGTAATTGGAGGAATTATCAAACCTCATTATAGTTGCGGGTCTCATTAGACTCAAATTGTTATTCCCAGTCTTGTAACAGGTTATATCACATACCTGGTGTATCCAGTCTTATAACACATTATATCATATATCTCTGGAAAGAATGTGGTGTGAAAATGATCAATGAATAGTGACCATCACATCGTAAGCTTACATCAGATACAGCTACTAAAATAACTTTCAAAATAGGCCAGAGATTGACACAGAAGAAATAATTTGGATAGATTATGTAAGAGAAAGAAGAAATAAATTTTAGTGATCTGTGTAAGACACAAAAAAGAAAGAAGAAATAAGTTAGCTAAATATACCCCATCCACCAGCACAAAATAAATAAATAAATAAGTTAAAGGAATTAATCTAAATGGCCGTTATTTTGCACCAAATTCACTATTTTATTTTTAAAAATCCATTTGTAATTCCTCCCTAATATTATCATTCCATCCCCACCATCCATTATCAAGTACTATAAAAGTGTTCAATTTTTATGTTAATGACCCTATAAAAGTTGCCAATGTTATTGAATTTTTTTTAACACTATCATTTTATTATAGAATTTTAACTACCAACTCTGCTGATTTAAACAGTTTCAGCAATGATGTATCTCAAAATACTGCGCAGTATTAGTACTTATTTATTAGTGTGGAAATGTATCAAATCCATGGGAAACTTTGGGAGATGGATATTAATTACAACAGGAAATGACATTCAGTTTGATTATATACAAGTATATATAGATATACTATAATAGCGGCATAATTAATAATGAAAATATTCTAAATTGGTTTGTAATTCATAGAATGAAACACAAAAAAGATATGGATACTAATGACATTCAATACAATTTTACTAAAACAAACTGATTTAGAAATATATACTATTTTATAAGTTACCGTTACAAAATGTTCACAAATACACTGAAACAGCAAGTATAACAAATGTTCTACACTGAGAATCGATCTCACAACCATCCCATCAAACTTAACAGCTGAGCACTCCACCACTGAGATACAACATGCACAGGTACTGACTCAAACAAGTAGTTTATACATGTATATTGAATTAAACAATTTTTATTATGTTTTTAGACTGTCCACTCAGTATTACAAATCAAATGACAAAACATAATAATTTAAATATTTCAAAATTGATAACAAAGGAGCAAAACATAATGTTATTAATATCAGTATAAAAAATTTAATAGCTATCACATGTCTAGTTCCCATGGTCGGTGAAATAAAACTGATACAAAGCAAAAAACATTCGGATCATAGAGATCGTATCTGCTGACAGCTGTGTTTTAAACACGTCTGATTTGTGTCTTCATTGACACCAGAAAATCCATTTTAAAGATAGAACAGGTATGGTGACTTTAACTTCATCAACCAGCCACAGTCATACAAAGTATACAATTGTATCTAGACAATACTCACACTGGTTACTATAAAGAGTGTTTTCTTCTTTAAAACTACATTAAACACAGCTCTGAGTTATCTTTAGGTGCTATTATTAGTTATATGAATAGCTATATCTAAGTAAAGGAATGCAATATTTGTTTAACAACACCCCAGAACATTATTAATTATTAACCATTACAAATAAAACAAATGATACAATAATTGGGACATAACGGTACAGGCCACAAGAAATACTTTTTTATTAATACTAATAGTAAAGTGTTGTTTATAGTCAACCTGTTCATAGCACCCACCACGTGTATCCTACTAAAAGTGGCTGTTCAAGGCACAAAATAATTCTTTTCAATGTTAAAAAATGATTAGCAATTTTGGTAAAATGTGAAGCAATAATTTCCAACAATTCACGTGCTACTTCTAAGTTCTAGCAAGCTTTGTGAGAGTACATTACTGAACTCTAACTGTGCAATGTCATCAATTCATTGGCATTATTGTGTGTGAGATGCTTTGACATTGACAGATATGTATCAGGTAGCATTGGTTCAGAGAAAAAGTTTGCTTTGAACAGATAATTTTGTCTCGCAGTTCATTTTTTTCCATCACAAATTGCGATGCGACACTGGTTATTTTGTGCCTTGCTGTTATGAGCAGGTGGTATTTATATACAAGTTAAAATGCATGCATTTGTACAACAAATACATGTATCTAAAATGGGTTTTACAGATGGGGTGTTATTATAAGATTAATTTACAGTAGGTTTGACTGAGTAATTATACACTTTCCCATAGAGGGTAGCACAACACAGCCTTTGAAATACATCAATAAACTCTTCCATTGTAATACAAACTGAAAACTAAAAACAGACACTTGTAAAATGTTACACTAAAGACACTTTGTAATACTAATAGAAAATGAGGGCAATACACAAATGCACCAGTGTGAATGGCCTCAAACCACTATGAATGTTGTGTTATCCTGTGCCAGTGTACAAGCTTTAAGGCAAATACACAACCCTTATGATTAGAAACCATTCAAGCATGTTATCAAACCCACAGGAAATGCTAAATCTCCAATCTTCAATATGATCATAATGCCTGAACCTGACAACAGGAACATATATTAATCTGATTATCACAGTAAGAAATGTGTTTAACTCTATCATAACTCCATAAACCAACTAGTTATTTATCTAGACTTCAACCATGTGACAATATGAACATATATTAATCTGATTATCCCAGTAAGAAATGGGTTTAACTCTATCATAACTCCATAAACCAACTAGTTACTTATCTAGACTTCAACCACGTGACAATATGAACATATATTAATCTGATTATCACAGTAAGAAATGGGTTTAACTCTATCATAACTCCATAAACCAACTAGCTACAAACATGCATCTAGACTTCAACTGACAATATGAACATATATTAATCTCATTATCCGAGTAAGAAGTGGGTTTAACTCTATTATAATTCATATACCAAATGGTTATACATGTCCAGACCACCTGACAATGTGCAAAAGGTGTAGTGAGTTGTCTAAGATCAATCACAGACTTTTGTAAAGGACCCAAAGTCATGAAGCCTAAACATTTCAAAACTTGTCTGTCCCAGTTAAATTTTAAGTCCTGCCAAAAAATACGCCAGTCAAAAATTGTTATCCCTCTCAGTATAAGCCTATCCAATAGGTTATTTTTCATTCCAGTCTATAGTCAACAACTAAATACCAAAGGCTTATATGTGATGTCCTGTCAGTGAGATAGGTCATATAAAAAAAATGTACTGCTTATGAAAAAGACCTCTTACTGCTTATGAAAAAGATTAGCCTCTACGGCAGAAGAGTTTCTTATGTAGACCTAGAATCTCAAATACTAAATGTTTGATATCTAACAGCCATTGTAGGGGTGTCATCAAACAAACATTCCTTTCTTTCAACCACTTAACAAGAAAAAAACATCCTAGCAGTAAGAAATGGCATTAAATTATAATTCATTCTTATTATAATGTCATACCAATCTGCAACATATGAAAACTTGAACCACCTAAGAATTTCTCAATCTTGCAATTGGTGTGTCTCCAAATCAACAGATTTCATAACCAACACTGATTTAAGCTGTCTAATCAGCTTGGATTTACGTTGATCTGATAAAACCTTCTGTTTGGCCATCAAGTCGTCTGTAAGACTAATACTCATACAGAAACATTACTTGAGGCAGGAATCCCTTCATATAAAGTAAACACATAGCATTACAAACAGGTCAGATCCTTCCCATGTACCCTGTCTAATCAAGCCTCGTAAAACGTTCACCCCATGTAAATGTTGTATTCATAGCAAAAACTTGGCAGTTTGGTAGGAGTCAGTGTGACTACAGTCAATTACAGTGGGTATCCACACAAAGGATGAGATAGCCAACACATGGGTGTCCCAGCCAATCATCTTCATTTAGCCACTGTCGACTCGACGCCTTGTTTGCCAGCTAATAACACACTCCTGCAAGTCATATAAATTATTCAAGAATTTTGCAGGCCAATTCCTACATTTCCATTTGTTCTGTGACACCTATGCGTGACCGAAAGCAATAATTTTTTTCACGTCCAGTTTGGCACGCTTTTGATTGCGATATAATTTCTAGCAATTCACATCAAATTGGTCTGTAATCATTCAGTATATTTCCAACTCTAATTTGTAGTCTCACATTTTTATTACTGGCTTCTTTCACATCAATAACTATATTTTGAAACATTACAAAAATTTGGGCTTAAGCCCCATAGTAAATTAATTTCCGACAGCCAAATATTATACTGACCATAAAAGTGTCTAGCTAGGGTTAATTATACATTATCTGATTTCACAGGTTCGCTTTGATGCCACTGCCATTTGTTTATTTTACTCAACAAATGTGGATCTAGCTTTATTTATTGGGTTAACACTGAAGGCCCTGCATCCTGTGACACACACAGATAGCAATTAGACTGTCAGACACTCTCCTGGTTATTCGACACTCACAGAGAATATACTGAAATATGTCTACAATACAAAGGCAAATGAGGATCGGTACAAAACAGATTTATTTAACTGTACTTGGATGACAGCAGCCAGCAACCCACCAATTCAAACTGAATATTTACTGTTAATGTTCAGTGTCCTCTAATCATCACAGTTTAAAAGTCACCCATCTGAACTGTTAACCATAAAATTATAACAAAGTTAGTATTTTTATTACAGCTTATTATTATGTTAAACATAAAATTGTAACATAGTTTGTATTTTTATTACCACTTATTATTATGTTAAACATAAAATTGTAACAAAGTTTGTATTTTTATTACAGCTTATTATGAAGTTAATCATAAAATTGTAACATAGTTTGTATTTTTATTACAGCTTATTATGTTAAACATAAAATTGCAACATAGTTTATATTTTTATTACAGCTTATTATTATGTTAACCATAAAATTGTAACATGGTTTATAGTAACATAGTATAGCTGATTAATAGTTAACCATAAAATTGTAACATAGATTGCATTTTTCTTCTTTCTAATCCACTTTTTGATTGCTTAAATTCCATGTTACACAGAACTTACTGCTTAAAATAACTATTTTAACAAACGAGATGTCTTTCTATTCAAAATGGATTTTGCATCAAAAAGTGAGACACATTTATTGAGAAAAACATTTTCATTACATTTCTTTGGTTCACATATTACCCACACATTTTACAAGTCAGTAGATTACCATCTGAAATTATTTTTTATTTTAATAAAAAATGAAGATATGAAATCGTCAAGTTTACTGAAGTCTGAAGTGCGTCTTTAATAAACAAGATGAATCTAAGTTGAACCAATCAAATAAAAACATTTCTGTAATGCTTCCTGTGATTCACAAAATTAACTGCAGCCAAGATTTGAAATGCATGAATGATGCAAATTAAAGCAATTTCCTGTTAGTAAAACACACACATGCAATAAAAATCACTGGTTTAAATTAAGACCTTCTGTGGAACTTTAAAACATTAACACTTTCTCTTCTGTTTTCCACATCTTGTCCAGTTATATAAACTATTTAAAAACTAAAATTAGATAAAAACTGCTGGTGTAAATTAAAGTTGCTTTAGCTGTTACATTGCTTAATATTTCTATGAATTGTGACAGCTACTAAAACATTATAAACAAGACATATATTTGAACATACTGTCACAGTAACTGTGTAAGTGAAGGCAAAATCCAATGGGTTATTAGACACACAAGCTGATGACAATAGTTCAAAACCCGCTAGGAGCTGGCTCACACTTGACGTGTCAAAATTACCAAATGTTTGACATCCAATAGCCGATGATTAATAAATCAATGTGCTGTAGTGATGTTGTTAAAAAAACAAAAAAACAATATGATTACATAGATTACTGTATGGCTGTAAACAGCATATAACATACATGTAATAACCAAGGGAAGATTGCTTTTCCATGTTATATTCACACACCTGTATTCCTGTATGAGCTAATTACTTAAACATACATGTACATATCTGATTTAGATGCAGTTTCTAAATTATACCAATGGAAGTGACAGTTTTAAATATTTACCAACAATTTAACATGGATTGAATGAAAACAAATTACCTGTAATAATCACTAGATTAGACATGTTTATTGATTTCTTTATGTACTTGTGTTAATTGATTTTACAGTGACGATCAAGTACATAGTTATCTGAACATTAGGTAGGGACAGATGAAGCCAATACAAAGCAGTAATTACAAAACATTTGCATTGTGTTTGTTTGCTGATGGAATTACTGCTGTATGAAGTCTAACTGCTTGTTATTATTTTACATAATGTTGTGGTCACAATTACAAGCAGATGCAGCAACATCTGGGCTGGTACCATCATGTTCAGGAGGTGTGAAGCTCCCACTGAACATCAAACAGTTGCACGCCATATACTCAGCATTGTGTTATCTAGGTAATGAGCACTGGTGTTAATTATTCACATTTGTCCACATTATGCATGGGCATTCATAAATTTTATTGCCATATGGATACATATATTACACAGTATTAACAAGAACAAATAAACAATTGGGAAAGTTCAACATAAAATGGATCTTCAGGACAACAGTTTACGCGAACTACCATTCTGTTCACGTGTTGGTTACGCAAAATTAAATTCACGCGAACTGCAAATTAGTTATGTCGTGACCTGTAGATGTTCAGAAATTAAAAGTTGCAAACTTCACAATTACAGGAAGTTTATTCACGCAAACGTACTACTAGTATTCAGACAATTGTTTTAGACTGATTTTTAGATATTTGATGTGCAGCAAACCAGTAGACAAGATTCTATTGCAACAGTTGTAACACTTGCGACCAATCTAAACTAAAATGCTCAGTATAGAGTCGAGCCAGAAGTTTTAATGAAATATGCATGGACCATTGGGGATGGCTAAATTATCTGCTGCTATTTTATCTTTAGGAATATAAAGAAACTGTTTTATAAATTGTTTTCATTTGTATTTTGTTTTAACTTTATGTTAGAGGTAAAAAGTATGTATTTAAAATATAATTTCAAACCAATCAGGTAATCCACGGGTTATGCAAATATAATTCACTTAACCGAACAGTTGGTTACCAAGGTAAAAATCAAGTCAACCGACTTCTGGTTACCTTAGATTTTGAAATATTGTACCCTGGATCTGTAGTAACATTTACAATGTGTATGTACTATATTTTCTTTCTTATTTATTATTGTCTAAATCTGTCCATTTCAGAAATATGTTTAAACCAATCAGTTTTATAATCCTAAACTGGCTTGTATCACATAAAATATGATAAATACACACACAATGCATTTAAAACAAAATTTAAAAACATAAATAGTACTAATAAAGTAATCATAATTACTGATCTTCAACTGGACTAATTTCATAAAAATATCTACTAACCACAAATGTAAATGCTCACCACTGTGAAAATTAAAAACTCAATTTCATTCTTTTAATATAATCCAAATTCCAATCATCATATACCTACTATAAAACCATTAAATTACACCAACAATTAACATTCTTAAATTAAAAAAAATTCAGTCTCAATTTAACACATCAAATTACAGATATATACAATAAAACAATAAAATTATGAGAACAATATTAAATTAACAATTTTTAAAAAATTTATTTATTACTTTTTTGTTTTTAATTGAATTTTTAAAGTTTTTAAATTCCTCTAGCAATGTTTACATTTATGCAGAAAGACACATTCATGTAAATTTATATACATATACATTTTTATGTACAGACATGATCAGATTTCTGGAGGCAAAATTAAAGGGAAAAAGTAAAAATTATTACTAAAATTTAAGAAAAGAAAATTACTTTATAAAACTAGAAGCTCACCTAAGTTAATCGTCAGCATAAGAAACCTGTATCATGTTGTATACTGTATGGAACCAGTACAGTAGTTTAAATAAATCCGATCTGCCTTGACAATCACCTCTACGACACCTCTACTAACAAGTAGGCTTATAACAGAGTAAAAGATTGGGGAAACCAAGACCAGTGGACCGTACCTTAACCTAACTGACCATAACACACCAATGGAAATGGTCGGACCTTAATTACACAGACCAATCAGTGTCATTGTTAATCCCTCAATTACATGTGTTTCAGTATTGTCCAGTGATTGCCGGAACGTGGACAGACAAAATGCTGACACTGTTTGATGAGTGAAATCATTTGCAGCAAAACAAAGCATTTTCACAAGTAATTTAATGTGCTGAGAATGTTCATCAGTGAATGTAATGAGCTGCTTTGGATGACAATGAAGGTGATGGAAAGATAACAGAAATAAGTGGTCGATATAGCATGCTTAGCTATTTGCATAGACTATAACGACTTGTAATATTTTTCTACATTTTGGTTAGATATTTGCCAGAATGCTTCAAATGAAGAAAAATTAAATGCATACATGAATACCTTTATTTATAAATAATTGCTTTTGTTGCTGAATGTGTACAGTGACATAATATGAGATGGTGACAACCAAAATATATATTCCTATTGTCATAGCTACTAATAGATTTTCAAGATGTACATACTTAGACTTGTTTTACAAAAACCAGGTAGTAGTATCAGTATAAAAACACACACATTTGTATCACTGTTAATAGTGTTATTATTATTTTCAGTCTTTGTAACCTGTTGTGGTTTGACTACATAATAACATACAAACCTCTACCTCAACTTAAAGTTGCTTAATAAATATGAGCATTTAATGAATTATCTGTTATGTAGATAACAATTTCTATATTTTTGATAAAAATAGGCAAATCGTTTTTTGACATGAATATAGGGATACTGAAAAATATTTTATTTGTCAAGCTCAACTGGAAATGTTGGGAGTATTTATCTTTGTTATTCTCACTGTTAATAAAGAATAAAAATTTATTATTATTATTATTTTCAAAGAATTCAAATAGATTTTGTTTGTTTTACATGGTGGAGAGAAGTTAAACAATATACTGTTTGAATTAATAATAAACAATTATTTTGCTTCACTGTTTTATTACTTTATACTTTTAAACAAGTTTTAATATCAAACATAAATCAAATTCTTTAACAGAAAATATCTAATGAAATAACTGATAACCAGTTTTCAAAAGGTATTTATTTACAAAAGACCTATCCACAAATGACCCCAAATATCTTTTACCCCACCTGCTTCCCAAAAATGACACCCTACTTCAAACCAGCTAAGACCATGTACGTTTTCACTAGCCACAATCACAGATTGCAATTAATGAACAAATCCCCTCCATGTTACATCATGAAATCAGATACGCTGAAAGCCTATTGTAATACCCATTGGTTTCATTCTGTTCAACAAACAATATCACATGAACAAGACTCTGAGCACACTGCCTTCCAGAGAAAACAGTAGCATGTCATGAAAAGAAATAAGTATTTGAATGATCTACTCAGTAATGTACAAAGACAATAGACAAGTGGCCGATCCAGTTACTGAAACCTTCTTCTGTAAAAGCTACAACACCTGCCCAAGGACAGCCAATGTATCAATTATAGAACAAAAAACAGATAATCTACAGCATTGTTCTGCAATGATGACCTATTCAGAGTGTTATCCCTTGTGAAAACACCATGATCAGTGTGAAGTATTTCCGTGATGTGAGAAAGTTTTTATTTGGGTAATTAAGATACAGGTACTTAACTCCAGTGTTTTGTAAAGATGGACAAAAATGGTGGAGTTATTAGCTCTCTAGAAAACCTGCATCGTTTGACAGCATGTGTCAGAATGAGATGAATAGGAAACTGATGTAAACGTGTGTAATTAGCTGACGGTGCACCCTTCACACCCACTACAGCTGCAAGGTAATACAGTACATGCTTTACAGCATCTAATTAGAGAAGGGCTGCTCCTTCACAGTTATTGTTAGGTATGATCACACCTTTCCCTATTAGCACCAGAGAGGCTTAATTTACAACTTTCAATCACAAGAAATGACAAGTTTGCTTTTACTGAAAGGTGTCAAATCTCATTTATATTTATATATGTTAATTAAACATTTTCATGTAAAGCCTATTAATGACAAATGAAAATTTCTAGCACTTTAAGGACCACCCATATTTCCTTCTTTGCTTAACAATACTATACAATAATTTGGATATAAATTTATTTTAATTCACAAATAAAGCAACACTGAGTTAAGTTTCAATGCCAATTTGTGATATTTTTAGATTTATTGGAAATCTAACAAATAAATTACTAAAATTGGATAAATCTAAAATACCATATGATTACATAAAAAAGTATAAATAATATTATCTTGCCTCCGTGTAAAATTCTTTAACCCCACTGATTGTTTTCCGTTGGACAAAACCCTTATACCCTGGTGGGCAGAGTCAATTTTTCTTATACCCTAATCTGTAATTTTAAACAATTTACTGATCGGCTGTTCCGAGTGTGGATATCCTTGTTCTTTATTATTATTATTTACTACATTCATTTTTGGTTTTAAAAAATTGTTTTTTTTCTGTTCGAGGTGAAAGAACACACAAAGGATACAACTTATAGTAAACTGTCTAGACTGGGATTTGGCTAATTCAGAGCTGTCTAAACCAGATAATAACATAATCCAAAATTGGTTTATAACTTCATATAACTGAAAAATTGTATAATTCATCACCATCCAAACCAGTGTCTTTTATCACTCACAAGAAATCCAACCAGAGAATCCTGATGGCATTTTAGTTTTCACCCCAAAAACTGAGCACCACTCCTCCAAAGATAGAGCTTAGAGTGTCAATAATGTTAAAAAAACATCCTAGCATTATAATTACAATACAATAATGTTTACATACATATAAAAATAACAAAAACATCTTGCTCATGGTAAACTGAGTAGACATTTTTAGATGTAAAATCTATAGAGGAAGATGATAACAACTGAGGAATAAGCCCATGAATTAGCATTGGGAGGAAGCGGAATGTAAAATACACACTTACTGTGCACACATACACATATCCATGTCAACGTATTGTCATGTCGCAGCTAAATACTCCCAGCAATAATTACACATGTTATTTACAAAGTCGGCTGGCCAGCAAACAACCTCAGCTGCTCAGGTGAGAAAGAGTTATTTCCAAAATTCAGCACCTGTTGAGGAATCTGAACACATGGGGGAAGCCAGTTTGTGTGGCCTCACCACAGTTACATGACCCATCACTATCTCAAGCTGCAACTCTGATGACAGTATGATTAGTTG
This sequence comes from Symmetromphalus regularis, assembly GCA_032355785.1. NCBI lineage: Eukaryota > Metazoa > Mollusca > Gastropoda > Neomphalida > Neomphalidae > Symmetromphalus > Symmetromphalus regularis. The sequence continues at coordinate 12,797 of JAULBS010090576.1, read as the reverse complement.
GCTGCAGAAACAACTCCCTCGGGTTGTCCAAGCTGTGTGTGATAAGTGTGCTTTGTTTCCAGGGTGGTCAAGGTTTGTTTTGACTAGTGTCCTCTTTAACCAGGGCATCTAAGCTTTGACATAACGTACCTTTTCTGTTCAGATGGCCCGAGATGTATTTATACAAGTGTCCTCATTATCAAGGATCTTTAAGGTGTGTTATAATGAATGTCCTTTATATACAGGTGTCCATGACATGCTTATACAAGTGTTTTCTATAACCACGGTGTTCTAGACGTGGTATAATAAATATCCTTTGTTTCCAGGATGTTCAAAGTCTTTTTTTTACAAATGTCCCCTTTAAGCTACTGTAGGTAGGTGTTCAGTATGTGGTATACATGTAGTAAGTGTCCTTTGTATAAAAGTGTCCAAAATGTGTTTTTACAGAGTTTGAGCAGCAGTATAATAAGTGGCCTTTGTATACAGCTATCCAAGATATGTTATCACAAGTGCCCTTTAAAGTCAGGGTTTCTAAGGTATAAATAAATACTCTCTATATCTGGGGATGGGGGGACGGGGGTGAGATATGTTTGACACAATTTCAGGATGTCCAAGTGGTAGTGTAGTAAGTTCCCTTTGTACACAGGTGTCCAATATAGATATTTACAAGTGTCCTCTATAGCGACAGTGTTCAAGCTATTTTGTAATAATTGTCCTCTGTAATCAGGACTCACTAACAACAGGTCTAGAGGTGGTGACACTGTTGGCTAGGACAAGTTGTAAATGCCTATTTATCTAACACAGACCATCAACATTTAGCACCTGTCCTCAATATTCTAGCTTTTTGCAGTCATCCAGCTGAATGAAGTTTACCTGATTTGAAGAATCAATACCATTTGGATGACTTCTCTGGGTGCTAAGACATCTTTGACTACATTGAGAAGTATGCTTCTTCATTACTACTCTTATTCATGTTTTATTATCTATTATGAAAAAACTGTTTTAGAAAACCACTGTGGTAGACCTGGGGGGAGGGGCAAGAGCCCGCCTCCCTTCCTTAATTTTGCAATTCAAATAATATTAAAAAAAATTATTATTTTAATTTTTATTATTTTGTTAGTTAAAGAATCTGAGGAATAGGCACATATTATTGGCCCCCTCCCCCCATTAATGGATTTTCTGAAGCAGTTACTGTATTACAAAGGCACTGAGTCAGTCTGGATGATGGTCGATGTCTATATATTGAGTTTTCAATCATACCAACACATACACGTTATCTGTTTGATGTACTAATAGACCAGCACACAAAGGAAGTGTCTGACTGATAAAACAATTAATTATTGGTCAAACGAGTGATCCGGACATCGTGTTCATGTCACCAAGACGACCTGACACTTCTGGTTATTCATTAAGGAGATGATGGATGGTTACTGTGACGTTCACTTCTAAGAATTGTAGGTGTCAAGTTTATTACTGCATGATGGATGGTGACAGGTTTATGACATAAATCATCATATGACAATCATTACACACACACTGATAGATTTCTATTATTAATGGCAATTAGTAGGATTAGACTGTGTACTAATCACATTATGCACCGATGGTCATATCACTGAAACCATTTCAGATTTAGTAGGGTTATATTTAATGGAAATAAATTTAAATAAATAAATTAGGTATAACAATGTAAGTCTGTAATATGTCTGTAATAATTAAATTGTATACAGTTTATATATTATTTATAGATCAGCATTATTACACAGATTTTTAAACACTTGTTTTAAATTTTGCTTATTTTGACACCCTACTCCTCCAATAGCCGATTTAATTTTAGTGCTGGGGGGTTTTAAACAACTAATATAATTATAACAATGACACTTGGTAATAATTCTGTTTCCAATAATCACAGATAATTTATATTCTATAATGAATTACTATAAATCTCTGTACACATGTAACTGGTGCAACATAAAAAAAAAAATAAAAAAAATAATAATAACAAACAAATAAAAAAAACCTTCTTTACTTACATTTATAAAATAATCTATTCTTGTTTTTTATTTAATGAAAAAAAATCCAAAAATAAATAAAAATAACATTAAACATATTTTTATTGTAACCCTACATAAATACATTAATTGGATAATCTTCCAAAAACAGGAACAAATTTCTCAACTAGGTGTCAGCAGTGAGACTGACAAGGGCCATCACTCTATAGCTTAATGGTGCCTTGAGGCCCACAGCTGGGTCCGGCTCTCAGGGTCTGTGCTGTCCAGCGGGTGTCCAGTCGTGTAATTTATTTGAAATGTGTCACCCCATTATTGTGGTGTTACATTATCACCTGATTTCGATCAGACACCTCTTATCATTAGAGTTGACAGAGTAAATTAATGTGAGAGCTCAAAACCTAGTGATGTTCTTCTGCCATTTTCCACAATGGCTACCCTTTTGTTCTTTTCAAATTCAACAATTGAGCACTAGTCATGGTAGAAAATAACGGCATGTTACAAGCAAAATGAATGAGGATTTATTAGTACTAGAAACATAAAAACAATAATTTTATTTTCTGGAAAAAAGATACTAATTTTTTAATAACAGGACTACCAATCATTTATCAACAGAAATCTGTGATGGTTATACTGAAATTATGAAAACACTGAACATTTGTAAAATATTGGAAAATGAAAAATATGTATATTTGTTAAGTAAATCCAAAATGTACTAATGCATAACAAATTTTAAACAAATTTTATGTCCTTATAATAAGAAATTAATACAATAAATACTTGTATTTATATATAATGATCAGATAATTCTTAAAGGAAATTCATTTATCTTTACAAATATACTTTAACCAACCTTCTACCATGAATAATAAGAAAGTTATCATCAATTAGCCATCTCTAAATTTATCCTTTGTTTAACTGCTGAGATATATCAATTCCTGTGGCACTTTGAAGGTAATGGCTTAACGAGTCTGAAAAGGTTAATACATGTATGTAGGAAATGGGCTATTACGGGATTGGGTTGTCCAGGGATTACAGGCTCCAGTAATAAAACATACCTTGGAAGTACACTTCCAGTAGAATTGTTTGCAGAGATCATTATAGGGAAACTATTTAGAATATAGATTCTTGTGATATAGAGCATGGATATTTATCAAAATTAATGATATTACTTGAATTTTATTGAGAATTTTTAATGAACAGCTTTAATACTATTAATTTTAGAATCTCTTCAGAAATACTTTGGATGTATTAGCACGTACCTCTTGATAACAAGTTTTCAAATTTTATATTCATAAAATATATCCATTAATTTTATTCACTTTCAAGAAATGTTTTAAAATATTATTTTTATCTATATAATTGGCAGGATTAGTATTATTATTTTCTTTCTCTCATTCTGCAAGTCGTAATAAGTCCATTTGGGTTTTTTTAATTCAGGAAAAGCTTGGAAATGAAACCAATGGTGTATAGCTAGTCTATAATTAACTGTCAATCTACAGTATAAATACTTGTAGCATATTACTTAAATTTTAATCACTAATGTTATCCATGATTTGAGTACTGATGTGAATTACTGTACATTTCCAGAAAGAGGACAATTGATGAAGACAAGCGTGACATCATGCGACTCCAGGAAATGTATCTTCCCGATGGTGATCTTTACTCTGATGGAAAGGGAAGAATGCGAAGATTCAAGTGGAATAATTTGGGTGAGAATTTTATTCAAAATATTTTCTTCTTCTCATTACAGTTAAGAATATAATTTTCTTCTTCTTTTTTTTTTGATTATTATTATTACGTTTAATGTTTAAAATAAAGTTAAACAATTATTTCAAAGTTTATGAATTTATAATATTTTCCAAGAATTAAAATAATTATTATGTCTGTTTTTTTTTTTCTGTTTGTATAATGATAACTATTTGTGTGAAAGCATTTTATCTTTCTTTAAGGTGATTTATATATTAGATTACAAACAAACATCAATATTTTTATAACATCAAATATTGAGTACTGGGTTTCTGCTGCATATTTGTCACTTTGATGACTAGATCAAATCAAAGCAGACAAAAATTGTTACAATGACAAAATAAAGAAAAGAATTGGGGAGGGTGTCTTTCTTTTTCTATGTGTGTATATGCAAAAAATATTAACATGACTGGTTTGACTGAAATGTAGGTGAAATAGAAGATTTTAACAGGAAATTAATCACACGACTGTATTCTATGAGTTGATTTAATAAATTAGCTGGTTACTAATCATGTTAATATAGCAGAATTCCAATTATTATAGATGATGAGTCACAAGAAGACATGTTTGGAAATGAATCGGATGATGAAGGACGTGAGGAGGAAAATGCAGATGAATTAAAATGGAGAATGGAAAGATTTGAACGAGAAAAGTTCTTGGAAGAACAAAGGGTATGATTTGTAATATAGTGTATATATACAATTAGGCAGGTCAATATACCACCTAATCCCCAAAAATTACAACAAAATGTTTTATGATTGTTTATTGTATTATTCAATGTGGAGAACAACATCAAAAGTTGGTCAATTTTGACATGTGGGGAAAGTCTTTAAAAAAAGACCAAAAAAACCAAGATGGCCACCAGTAAAAAAAAAAAGTTTAAAATCTGATTGATAACCATCACATTGCAAGTTTTGTTGCAATTGTTTTTATGTTTGGGTATTTTTGCGCTATATTGACTAGCCTAAACATATTCATGTATCTTATGGTTCCATACAAATTTTCAAACTCAACATTTGATAATTGTTATTTCAACATTGTATTCAGTATATCTAACCATTAATCACTTTATAAAATGGTGCCCCTTTCCCTATTTGTAATTAAATATCCATACCCCAATCATTTCACCACATTATACCACACAAAATACATCGTATAAGGATTTTATATTATCACTTACATTTACTGAAATAATTATTTGCCAAACCACAAGTATTAGGATTTTATTTTTATTTTCAAGAACTTCATGTTAACGACAAAGTGATAAATTTAGAATTACAAAAATTGATCTTGTTAATTTTCTACATTCGTTAATGTATGAAGGGCAAAACCGCTTTAATGCACTATGCCATTCATACAGTGTCTAAATTGGTTTTGTGCTTCATACTTTGTGAACAAAAAAAATTATCAAGTTCATTTGTTAAATATAGTGGGTAGAAAATGACAGTAAACAGAAGAATAATACTGATTAAAATACATCAGTTAAGTTTTTGTTTTTCAGTCATAAGTAATCGTAGTTTACTAGAAGCCACCTGACCTGACATTTGTCAAAACTAATTGAACTAAATGTTAACATGCTATATACATTCTATACATATTTAATTCTTTTAGGAAAAGGAAGAACAAGACACTGAAGATAGTCAACTTTTAAAACTGGGGAAGATTTTCTTGTTACGACAAGGTGACTTTTCTTGTTCAGTATTATAATACTAATTCCGATTTAACACATTTATTGGATGTCTGGTAAAAGTTGTATCATTATATCTTGTCATTCTTGGTCCACACCCATCTGGAAGTTCTGAGATGCAATAACCCAATATCATTAGCAGTGAAATATGTTTCATAAAGATTTCTTTTCAGGATTGGTATCAGAGGGGTGGAATTCACATTTTAGGTGGGATCAATTAGAATTGTTATTCCCCACCACATATAGTGTATTTATTGATTTGTGTTTCACATTATAATTTGTATGTTGCATGTATTTGTATTTAGGTTCAACTGAGAAAAAAGAAACAGAATTTAAGAAGCCTCAACAACCAAGTAAAAGTCCATCCAAGGTTTTCAAACCTAATGTAAGTTTTCTAAAACAATTAGATAAATTTAATATTTTATTATCAAAAAAAAAAAATATATATATATTATTTCTACAAGAAATTTGTGTTAATGGCCTAAATGTATTTAACAGATCATGCCAATACAACCAGTATTTGTGGCTTCGCTTTGTTTCCTAATCCTAATTCATTTTTAATTAGATTGTCAGGAAATCTAAGAAGTTCTTTAACTGTAATAGTTTTCTTCTCACATATTTAATGTTTTTGTGGATTATTAATATGTTTGAAGATTAAAAAACATACATTTGAATAAAAAAGATTACTATATTAAATATTTACACTGTTGCATTGCTAAATTGTAGACGTTGTTTATATTTATCAGCTTCAAAATATAAAAAGAAAATTGTTATATTTTGCTGAAAATGTAATACTTTGTAAAATAAATTTTAGTAAAAGGCACAAAACATGATCTCTTAAGTTTTTGTTTGCTTTTTGTTTACAGATTTCTCAAAAAGGCTCATTCTTAAATCGGAGTAAAGCTGCTTTAGCTCAGATCGCTGCTCGATCCAAGATGGCGGTTAACCCAACTGGACCAACCAATTCTAAAAACTTTGTCTTCCATGTTGTATCACCAGACAAAGTACAAGCAAAATCACAAGTAAAAAAGATTTTAATATTGGTTTTATTGTTTTAACTGACACAAATGGACATGTATGAAAATAATCAGAGCATCTGGTAACACAGACCTGGATAGGACAAATTTAGTCTACAATTGCCATAATTTGTTACTATGTGAAATGCCATAACACTCTGAAACATGAATATTAGTGTCCGCTTTAATTTTGATTTTGTATGAAAATAAAACAATATTATGAACAAAATATATGCAGAATAATTTATATGTGATCACATCACAAAGTATCTATCTCAGCTTTAGTGACATTACTATTGTTATATTATATTGTAACCTGAATGACCATTCTCTTTTTACTTATGATGTAGATTTATACACGTGTATGTATAGACACACACACTGCCATAAAACTATTTTCTTTGGTGCATATTTAAAAAAAAAACCACTTAATTATAGTATAATGTTAACTATAATCATTATGCTTTTAAAGAACGTTTTGGTAAATTTTAAATTTGCTTTTCTAAAATTAAACACTTCACAATGAGTTGAGCTTTAGGGTTCAACATGTAAGCACATAAGTATTTAGACCTCATAAGCTTTTTTCTTCTTTTGTTAAGATTCCCAATATGCTTGGTACTCATATAATGTTATTTTTCTTATTAATTTACAGTTTGTGTCAAAACCTGCTATTTCAACCAAGAAAAGGAAATCTACTGTTGCAAATGAATCAATTAAAAGACAAAAAACTGACTCTGCGCCCATTACGAAACTCAAGAGTATATTCAATCTGCTGGAAAGATGAAAGCTTCCATGTAGTTTTGTTTTACAAATGCAAATTTGTTTATGTAGTTAATTTATTGTGTTTACTTATTATGTTAGCATATTTTTAATATGCAATTGAAAACTACCGAAGTGATCTGGTAAAAGTGTCTGTTATGAGCAGATTGCTTTTATTACTATACAGGTTGAAACCGATGCGTTTATGCTATGAATGGACATATAGGTGGTGACTTTCACAGCAAATAAACTCCAAAACATTTCATTTTGAACGAAAGATTAAAGTTGATGAAATGCTTTCAGGGTGTGGACTTGGGATTTTTTACGTCTGCATTGAATTTGATAGTAAACTGATAATGCACTTTAAAAATCAGTGTTATCACTATTATTTTATCAGGCCGTCATACAACCACGAACAACAACAACTAGCACACAGGAGAAAGAGCACCTAGACTTATTACTGTATGCATAAATTAAATCAGCAGAAGTGTTCCAAATTCCTATCTATTATAATAGAATAGTGGTCTACCTAATTCACCAGAAGATGCTTATTCTTTTGGATGCATATACATACCTGAGAACCAGTCAAATGAATTTTTATCAAAGTTAACTTTTTGATTGTTTAACAAACATTAAATTTTGGACATTCGAACATAATGATATGCATATTTTGGTTTTAACTCCTCTGACTTTGTTTTTACTTGCATGGGGCAACCATAAAATGCACACCCCGTTTGTCCTCAAAATCAAAGTTTAGGAAATGCCGCATTTTATATATATATATATATATATAGATATATAGATATATATAGATATATATATATATATATACACTCACACACATATACACATGTATATACCGGTGTATATATAGAGAGAGAGAGAGAGACAGACACACAAACACACACTCATATTTATTGTATGTATATTCTTCCATAAGTGGTATTTGGGGAAGTATGTGGGTCAGTGTCCATCAAACGACTCATTTTCCTTCAAAATCAGCTCCATTTTAAACCTGGTGTTTTCAATAACTTTCGTTCAAATTTTAAACTTAGTGTGTTACACACATTTCTATATAAAAAATGAAGATAAACTTGTTTTCTTTGGTGATCACTGATTTTTAAATTATGTAGATTTTGAATTTTTGTTCTTTTCAATACATAACTTGTCTGTTCGATTAATTGAGTTATAGAATGTATAATATATTTAATATTGTTTGAATAAATATTTACTCATACAAATTAATTGTGTTTTATTATTATTTTAAAAATATTTGTTTGACTGTTAACTACACCTAGAAGTTTATAGATGTATCAACAAGAAACAAACAATGTGTAGTGAAAAGCAGAATGACTATTGCAACTCAGTTTTTTCAATGTCATTACAACATTAGCTTCTTATCTAGCAATTGCTACATTCATCAACAAACAGATTTTAGGAAAATATTAATAAAAATGTAATGTTTAACATGCAAGATAACCTCCATGCTCTTAATGCAGTTTACCAAACAGGGCAGCATGAACTAATTGTACTAATGAAATGAATACAAAACATGATCTCTAATATTAACTTCACCACAAACAGCAGTTATATTCATAAACTGATTAATTAATACAAACCATTATTAACTTTAACACATTAATATATATATCTAATGTAAATTATCAGTCGATCCAGGGGGTCAGTACCATGCCCATTTTCTCCATTTTTTTTTTTTCTTTCCATTTACAGAGTAGAAGGACCATTATTTCTCCTTTTCTATTCACTCATCACATTTGGAACCCCTCCTTTTTAGAAATTCACATTCGGACCCCTCCTTTCAGAAATCCTGCATCCACGCCTTATTATAAATTAGCGTGAGCAAGAAAATAATGGGGGAAATGAAACTTACATAATTGCAATAATTCATTTACACATTTCAACAGCATTGTGACAACTAAGCAAGATCCATTAATACAAATCTATATTTGAAGGTACTCATTAATTTCATAATTTACAGTATAGCATTAAGTTCAGCTCGCAACCCGTACGATGCATTGGTGCAATTTTCTGACAACAAATGCTTCAGTTTCTGTCCAAAACATTACAAAAAATATCTAGATATACAATAAAATTGCCAACTTATGTGCTTATTACATCCCTTTTCACAGTAAATCTCACAGTATTCACTGATTTCATCTTCAATCGCCGACACATTAAACACAACATGGCGGTCGAACAAATACATCACAAATACAAAAATTTCAGTTCATCTGTTATCTTTGTGGAGTCAGAAAATTGCAGGGCTTTGCTCTATAGTGGGTATATAGCCCATATTGGACGGGATGATAATCAATAAGCAACCCGTCCGTTTTGGACAATATTGGATGAAGAGTAACATCCATTGGGATTACGCATGCTAGAAAGGGTAGCTAATGTAGAAAGTAAAAAGAATTTCAAGTAGATTAAATTCTGACGTTTGAAAAAGACGTTCTTGTAAGTAGTAAGAAAAAAAATCATCTGCAAAGGTTTCACAGCAGTATGTAGCACTTAGACCTGTTGAAATGCGTTATTTTCATGTTTTTTTTCTTTCTTTTATTTCACGAGGTCTAAGTGCTCGGACTACTGTCCGATATATTTCCCCTCAAACCCATTTTTTAAATATTTGTTGTTTGAGACTAACCAAACATTAAACAAATTAAATAAAACAGCTTGAGAAATGTGCATATCAAAAAACCTCTTTCAAACTCCACACCTAACAATCACCCGACACATGTACAGCTACAGTGTCAGGCATTCAGTAGCATTGGAAGTGAGCCTTCCAGTATAGTAGCTTCGAACAACCTCTGTTTTTTTAAAATGATTTACTAACAAAATTAAATCTAGTTCGAATGCCATAAAGAAAAACCCCGATTCAATTGCAACGGAAAATCACGGAAATGTATTTCACACTAACGAAGATATCCGAATAAGCCCGTATTACTAGACATGTTCAGTGGGGCGACCGTTCACGATCGCTTGCTAAACTGGATTTTACGCCTGACGTTAGGCAAATGCAAGTGATAGAAGATGATGGTAACCAGTTTAGTAGTGCATGAGCGCTCGGCATCCTGAATATGCCAATCGTGTGTCAGGTTTCCACATCATTGAAAAAAACGTCGTCCAATTCCGACTTATGAATGGAACCAGGAAACATCAACAACGAAAAAACGATTTATGCATTTCACTCTGTTGTGCAATACATACAAACTAAAATAATACAGCATTTCACCTACTCGTGTAATGATTTTTACTAACTTTTCAATTAATTTTGCTCATTTGAAGAAGAATGTTTGCTTAGGTCTATAAATAGTAGGTCTACCATTTCACTGTAGTACATATACTAGTCACTAGCATAGCTAAAGACACATTCAGTGTAAGACTGACTGCCTGGTAAATCTAGTGCACCATAATTATATGCATGGTGTTAATTAATTTGGTATACTGTTTAAATAAACAATGACTTCTGAATTTGTTCCCCGCATTGAAGATGGTTCAAATGAAAAAGGAGAAATACTTTACGATACTGAACGTTTGCAGCAAATTGATCATTTTGAAGATCCAAGTTTTAATAAATTTATAAAAAAGTCTGATATTTCTGATTTCGGTGATCAGGCATTTCTGTTACACAATTTAATGAGTTCAAGTGAATGCGAACATTACATTCAGAGTGGCGAGAAAGCTGGCTACCACGACTTAAATGTATCCCTCACCCACAGAAGCAACCAAAGGTAAACACATTATTTTTATAAATAGTGAATGTTTTATAAGCATTTAATTACTTTTAGAGAAAATAGTTAACCTATGATATGTTTGTCAAGCGGTTTTAACTTATTTGACCTGCAGCGCTTGAGTTAAGTTAAGCAATTCTTTATGATTAAACATTCAAGGATTTCGGAAAACTTAGAAATTTATAGTAAACACTTAGAGGCTGAATATATAGCAAAATCAGTTGCCCCAACATATTTATAATAATACCTCATTTTAAATACCAATATTGAAAAACTAATTTTGTTAAAATAACAGTGTTGTATTGACAAATGCTCCAATACTAGGTCAATATAAAAATTTAAAAAAACCCCGTGTTTTAAATAATTTTAAGAATACAAAAAATAACTTATTTAGCTTATGTTTTTTTATTTTTATTTTATATATATATTTTTTTAGAATCATATTCAAAAGTTCTGAGTTAGCTGTTACATTATGGAAGAGAGTCAAGTCATTTCTGAAGAGCATTACAATTGAAGGGGATCCATCACCGCATCATGTTTATGGTCAGAAATGTCTTCTTCAGGGAACGTGGGAACCGTATCGCATCAACGAGGTAGGATATGGACTTTTTAGTTCTTAAACGATTTCAGTGTTTCTTTATTACCTCATCAAAGTCAACCCTTTTATGTTCAGGCACGTAGAAGCGGGATGGCGGTGGGGATCTTTTTCGCCAGTTTTTATTTTTATTTCGTGTAAGATTCCTATGGCCTTCGTGGTTTCGCAGAAACATTTTATACACACACAACAATGAGTCCACCCCCAACCACTATGGGTCTGATGTTAAGTAAACGAGTATCATATATATATATATATATATATATATATATATATATTACAAATTGAGATGCTGTTCAAAATAAATAAATTTTAAAAAGAAAGAAAACGAAAGTAAGTTATGCGTCTTTAAGGTGGTAAAATAATGTTTTGATCTATCGGCGATTTCGTGAGAGTTTCTGTAGAAACGTTTTTGAGGTATAATTTATATTTCAATCACACATTGTAGTTATACAAACAATAGGAACTGTATTCCTTTAGGATCAATCTAGGTCGTTGATTTTTTCATCAGTCTGGCAATCCTTTTAGGTGCGCAGTATATTAGTGTGTACGCATTAATAATACAACCCATTATCATGACGGTCACTACCTACTAGTATTTGTTTTTAATACTCAGATAACATCAGTATTTTATTGTTTTGTGTTACAGATTTTCAGGTTATGTCGTTATAATCCTGGTGGACATTTTGCACCACACTTCGATGGTTATTTTGCTGAAAGTTTAGAAGAACGATCACTGAAGACATTGATGCTTTATCTGAATGGATATTTTACTGGTGGCAGTACCAACTTTGTTGATGAAAACCAGACTTTGTACAAGGTACATCTGCAGTGATTACTTTCAGTATTATCTTATAGTGTTTTCATGTATAAGCATTACTTTAATTATTTGTCAACATTATATTCATGATGCAGAGTAAGTGAACTCCCACAATACTGTCATAGTTTTGATATTTAAGATGGAGGTGAAATCTATGTCATTTGTTAGGGTCATTGGACTATATATATGTTACAGGCAATGTGTCAAATCAATCATTTGGCCAAATTAAAAACCATTCCTTATATGGGAATCCACTCCCCATAAAAGGGCTTCTATTTTTGGTTCACATGCTTTAATATACGTAATTAGATTAGAAGTTATTTTATTTTTATTATACGGTTTTGATTATTTTTCCATACCAACCAGTGGTCCACAACTGGTTTAACAAAGGCCGTGGTATGTGCTATTCTGTCTGTGGGATAGTGCATATAAAA
>JAULBS010090565.1:0-17487 GCA_032355785.1 Symmetromphalus regularis | reverse complement strand
GCTCTGGAGTCTGTTCCTGGATCATACTCTTGTCAGTGATGGTGGTGGGGAAAGGATGGTGCAGGGTCAAATGCTCTGGAGTCTGTTCCTGGATCATACTCTTGTCAGTGATGGTGGTGGGGAAAGGATGGTGCAGGGTCAAATGCTCTGGAGTCTGTTCCTGGATCATACTCTTGTCAGTGATGGTGGTGGGGAAAGGATGGTGCAGGGTCAAATGCTCTGGAGTCTGTTCCTGGATCATACTCTTGTCAGTGATGGTGGTGGGGAAAGGATGGTGCAGGGTCAAATGCTCTCTAGTTTGTTCCTGGATCATACTCTTGTCAGTGATGGGGGTGGGGAAAGAATGGTGCAGGGTCAAATGCGCCCAAGTCTGTTCCTGGATCATATTCTTGTCAGTGATGGGGGTGGGGAAAGAATGGTGCAGGGTCAAATGCTCCCGAGTCTGTTCCTGGATCATACTCTTGTCAGTGATGGGGGTGGGGAAAGGATGGTGCAGGGTCAAAAGCACTGGAGTCTGTTCCTGGATCATACTCTTGACAACCCTGGTGCTCACCTCTTGAAATATTTATGAATCTTCACTTGTCAGTTGTACATTTGAACAAAGATGACGGTTCAAAAAAGGTTTTTTTCTTGGAGTCAGGGTTCCCACAGTCATTGAAAACCTGGAAAAGTTTTTGAATTTGCAAAATACTTTTCAAGGGCCTTGAAAAGTTTAGAAATTTTGTTTAAAACAGAAAAGTCATTGAAAAGTTTTGAAATTTCTCAACAGTTGATGGTGATCCTACTAAATTCCAAATACTTATATATCAAACAGTCAAAACATGGTCAAAAATGTTTAAGAATGGTTGGCAAACTCCACAGGGTTCCTGCAGACTTCCAAGAATCAAATTTCAAAACGTTTCCATGACTTTTTGAAAAATTGAATGTTCTTTTTACACACATATCTGTAAAAATTTACAGATGTATCACACTGCCATGAGCTAAAATTGAAATCTGGAAAAATTGAATGTCCTACTTGCATAAAAAAGACACAGTTAAACTCTCTTTAGGGAGGAAAATAATCAGACTCAATGGTGAAAAACATGGTTTTCAGGGACATAATGCATTACAAGAAGTGATCTCTTGCACTCTGATAAGCATGATCAAACAAATCTTAGCCTATGTGGAAATGTCACCTTCTCTATTCAAGCTTTTTCATAATAATAAAAATAAGTTAATTTTGAATTTATTACTTAAAAATGTAATTTAGGTAGTACATATTTTATTAAATTGTCTGTAAGTAAATATTTAGAATTTATTACTCAAAAATGTAATTTAGGTAGTACATATTTTATTAAATTGTCTGTAAGTAAATATTTTGAATTTATTACTTAAACATTTAATTTAGGTAGTACATATTTTATTAAATTGTCTGTAAGAAAAAAATTAATTTAGGTAGTACATATTTTATTAAATTGTCTGTAAGTAAATATTTAATTTAGGTAGTACATATTTTATTAAATTGTCTGTAAGTAAATATTTTGCCACTATGTATATTTACAGAGGAGCTGATGACCTTGAACTTGCTCTATAGTAATGTAGAATCATGGCTAACCAAGGTGAATCTCGTGTACTCGGTGTACATCAACGGGTTGGCAGCCGGGGCCTGTCTTCCGACTAACAGCCTGAAGGTGTCGCATCTTCTCAGCGTCTTGTACAACACTGTTCTCGATTTCGACACTCTTCAACACTCCACTTCTGATTTGGTAATGTCAGGTTGCTATGGATACCTATCTATTAACATAATGATTGTCATATTAGTGGCTAATACTGGAATTTTGGAAAGTGGGTTCAAAGATATGTTTTTAATTTGTGTGTGATGGTTCTCAAGTGACAGGGGTGGAAGCTGAAATTTTGGAAGTGGATACAAAGTTGTTTTAAAAATTTCAATATTGAAGGAGTTAGAAGGAATACAAAGTTAGTTATAACTGAATTATAACGGGAGGAAAATAAAATATTGTATCCCTTTCTCCCTTCATCTGCCTATGGATACACAGTGGTCCACAATCGGTGTAACAAAAGACATAGCATCTGCTATCCTGTCTGAGTGGGAAAGACCATATGATTGACATCCAATAAAAAATCAATGTGTTCTACAGGCATGGTTAAATAAAACAAACTACTTTTTACGAGTAGCTGATTATTAATAAATCAGTTTGTTCTAGAGACATCGTTAAATAAAACCAAATACTTTTTGCCAATAGCTGATGATTAATAAATCAATGTGTTCTAGAGGCATTGTTAAATAAAACAAATTACTTTTTACGAGTAGCTATTCTAGAGACATCGTTAAATAAAACAAACTACTTTTTACGAGTAGCTGATTATTAATAAATCAGTCTGTTCTAGAGACATTGTTAAATTAAACAAACTACTTTTTACCAGTAGCTGATTATTAATAAATCAGTCTGTTCTAGAGACATCGTTAAATAAAACAAACTACTTTTTACCATTTGCTGATTATTAATAAATCAGTCTGTTCTAGAGACATCGTTAAATAAAACAAACTACTTTTTACCATTAGCTGATTATTAATAAATCAATGTGCTCTAGAGACATCGTTAAATAAAACAAACTACTTTTTACGAGTAGCTGATTATTAATAAATCAATGTGTTCTAGAGACATCGTTAAATAAAACAAACTACTTTTTACGAGTAGCTGACGATTAATAAATCAATGTTTTCTAGAGACATCGTTAAATAAAACAAACTACTTTTTACCATTAGCTGATTATTAATAAATCAATGTTTTCTAGAGGCATCGTTAAATAAAACAAACTACTTTTTACGAGTAGCTGATTATTAATAAATCAGTCTGTTCTAGAGACATCGTTAAATAAAACAAACTACTTTTTACGAGTAGCTGATTATTAATAAATCAGTCTGCTCTGGTGGTGTCATTAAATCAATAGAAAAAAAATCACATGGGATAATCTATTCTTTATGATATCTGTCTATTAAAATTATAAATTACACTCCAATAACCAATATTTATTTTTGTGCTGTGCGGAGGAGGGAGTTGTTAAATAATCAATGTATTAAATTTGAACTATAAAATAATAATCTATTTATTTAAATATACATATACGACCTTATTATTTTTAAATGCTAAAACTTTCAAGTAGTTGTGTTCTTGTTTTGTACAAATAAAATATGTTAATTTTCTAATTAACATTTTACATTATTTTCCCAGCTGTCCATGCTTCTTCCTATGTGGATTCAAACGAGCAGACCATACCTTGATTTGATTGGTGATTGGATAACTAATGGACAACTCAATGATCCAATGAAAGAGTTTGTTGTTCAGAGGTTTGGCATTTACTACAACTTTTCATCTTTTTATAATTAAACCAAAATTCTACCATGACTTTGGAGAATATTGGATTCTGAATGGCTGTCTACTTAAAAAATGGTTAATGAACCTGCGTTAAACTACCTCTAAATGTAATCAGGCCGTGTAGGAATTTGACTTGGTGTTTACAAACATGACGTCAGCATTCTGCTATTTTCCAACATGATGTGCCAAATGTAAACATGCTTTGTCGGTAATGACTAAATTTTATTTTATAACATGTTTGTTTACATCCGTTAAACATTAAATAATCTGTATTTGAAAACTTTTATTTAAAAGGAATTTCAAGAAAACATCAATCAGAAATGAAAATAAAATAACAAATCATTAACAAGACACCATCACGCATCAGAAGTAGCAATAGTCACCACCAGGCATCGGAACAAGTAGACATTTTTACTTTTTCTATATGTACAAGCGTGCGCAGTAAAACACTAGAAAACAATATTGGGAAAAAACATCACAGAACATTACTAAATCATTAATTACGTAGAACGTTACTAAATCATATTCTCACAATCTACAAAGTTATTTTATTAGATTGAATTTAAATAATTGAAAGATATAAACAGACATACAACTGACCTGCCTGAGTAGGCTTTGTGCTGTGCTGATATGTCACAAATTAATTATTTTCATTGATTTCTGCGTTCTTTGTTGACCTTTGAACCTTCATAATGGTGTCTAGCCTGTTTATAGAAACTGTTCCAAGTATAAAGTCATTTTATGGCAATCATAGAATGGAGATAAACATTCTCAGATTTCATTTTAGAGGTAGGTTATCTTGGATTTGAAACTCCTAAATGTTACATTTAAAACCTCATGCTAAAGCATTGGTTTTAAATGTCATTTAGGGGTTTCAAATCCATGATTACCTACCTCAAAAAAGCAATCAGGGTATGCATTTGGGATTTTTCTTGACTGGCCTATTGGGCCACTCACAGCAACACTTTGACTCGCCCATACAACTTTTGAACGGCCCACGACCAAATTTTGTATGAATATTTTTAGGTGGCCAAGATTTTCCAAATACGTAATCAAAACTGCCTGAGGCATTCTGAATGGTTTTAGACTGTTTGATAGATTGGGGAAGTGGTCACTATGGTGTTCTATATAGGGTTTGGATGTGCAGGTACTAATAGGAAACCAGTTGAAAACAATAAATTTAAAAATATCTTTCCGATCCTTTACAAACATTCAATAGAAATTTTCGGTCACCAGGCGGGCAACACGTGTTAATGTTTTGACTTACCCTACGCTATTTTGCCACGCCAAAGGTGATTGGGCGAGTATGGAGTATGTTTATCTCCAAAGTAAATATGTTAGTTTATTTGCTTATCAGTCATATGATCGATCCTTTTCATTGTTTGAGTGACAATTAGCTGTCGGGATCTAGCTCAAACCCTCTGTGGACCCATTCTCTGATGACTGATCTCCTGACTGCTATATCAAAAACAGTGGTATGTGCTGTTATGTCTGGGACAGTGCTGTCACGTCTGTGGGACGTTGCTGTTATGTCTGTGGGACGGTGCTGTCACATCTGTGGGACGGTGCTGTCACATCTGTGGGACAGTGCGATCACGTCTGTGAGACGGTGCTGTCACATCTGTGGGACAGTGCTGTCACGTCTGTGGGACGGTGCTGTCGCGTCTGTGGGACGGTGCTGTCACGTCTGTGGGCCAGTGCGATCACGTCTTTGGGACAGTGCATATAAAAGATCCCTTACTGCTAAAGGAAAAAAGGTAGTGGGTTTCCTCTGAAGACTATGTGTTAGAATTACCAAATGTTTGACATCCAATAGCCAATGATTACTGAATGAATGTGCTCTAGAAGGGCCATCTGAACAACTGTGACATTGTGGTGACAGACTAGTGATGTTGACGGCTATGAGGGTCTGGGGGCATGCTCTACTGAGAACATTTTGAAATGTATATATTGGAAAAACTATTTTACTGGTTTCTAGACAAATTATTGTTCCGGCGACCATGTTTAGTGGTGTCAGACAAAAAACTGAAAACTTT
Source organism: Symmetromphalus regularis (assembly GCA_032355785.1). Taxonomy (NCBI): domain Eukaryota; kingdom Metazoa; phylum Mollusca; class Gastropoda; order Neomphalida; family Neomphalidae; genus Symmetromphalus; species Symmetromphalus regularis. Next base: position 12,074 of record JAULBS010090565.1, on the reverse strand, counting down.
TGCACCATGAATTAAACATTTCTTTTCAACAAAACTTATTCTAAAAAAAAGTAAAGTTTGTTTTATTTAACGACGCCAAACTTATTCTGAAAATTGTATTATTTTAATGCAAGGTTAGAAAATGATTACGTTTCGTTTGTATAATTTGTGTTCACAGAAAATGTGTAATTTTAGTAATTTTAAAGAAACATCTGATTACGTCTGTCACTTGATGCACGACAGTGGTTCAAAACCCGTCAGATTTTAGATTATGTGTCAAAAATTATCAAATTTTTCACATCCAATAGCCGATGTTTAATTAATCAATGTGCTCTAGTGGTGTTGTTATAATGTAACATTTTAGGCTATCAAAAATATCATTTTTTTGTAAAATTGTTACTTTTTCCATTACATTTTGCAACCAGAGATACATTAATTTTTCAGTTATATTTCCTACTATAAAATAAATTTCTGATCTCCATTCTCAATGAAATATTTCAGGAATGAAAATGTCAATATTTTCGATGATAATTTCTGGGAAAATGCTTTCGTTCTTCAACTGCCCAGACAGGGTAACAACAGCATCAGCATGAGTACAACGTTTGCACTGTTTCCTGAAGAAGAGCAGGTTGCCGTAGCAACAGCATGGGCTCCGAGGTTTCTGCAGCCTGTAATGAAGGACATTGTATTGACAGGGAAGTCAATGGAGATGTTAGAAAATCTGGGACGGTTGACAGAAGTTATTGGACATAAGGATGACTTCTGTAAGATTTTAGTTTGTTGTTCCAGCCAGTGGTCCACAACTGGCTGCTTAATACATTTATTTTTGACAAGAGCTATTGTGAAACTTACGTTATTTTAATATAAGATTGGCAAATGATTACTTTGTGTTTTGTTTATATAATTAATGTATACAAAAAGTATGTACCTTTAAGACATTTTTTTTTTGAAAAGGGGGTTTTGCTCCCTAAACTTACATACACTCATGCACCTTATTATTAGAATCAGGGGTTTCCAGCTAAATCCAGGAACAGGTCTTGGGTATATACAGGCCCCAGGGCTCTTCTCTATGCAGCCCCACCCCCTCTTCCCTCAGCATCACTGAGTATAATTCTTTTGTTTCAGTATACAAAGCCAGTGGTTTGTATGAAACTTTTATTACTTCATTGGAGGAATTACTTGGAAAAACAGACACCTCACCCAAACCAAGGGAAACAATTCCACATGCTTCCATCTTCCTAGAACAGATTGAGAAACAAACAAAAGTGAAGGGAGTTTACGATCCTTTGCTGTTAAAACACTTTGAGGCAGTTTTCAGCTCTCTATATGTTAAACCAAATCTGGAGAGCAAAGATCAGATGGAAACAAGGTAAGAGGGAAGTAAAATAAATATTAAACAAGTTTGCATAAGATACCATTTATCTTACATTGACAGCCCTTGAAATTAAGACATATTTACAGTGGCACCTAAGTCATCATTTGGCTATGGCTCTGTGATGACAATTTGATTAAAGTAAGCATTCTTTCTTATTTTTGGAATGACAGTACAGTGCTACCTTAAACCAATCAAATTGAATTTTTTGCAGCAGAATTTGTGATGACTGCTGACAATTTTGAAGACTGCTGTGAGGGTGGGATATAGTTCAGATGGTATTACATGGTTGTTACATCAGGCATGGTACTTCTCTGCAAAATCGCAGAATTCTGCAAAAAAGCTTTAAAAAAACATAATAGTAAAAGAAAAGAAAAAAGATCCTTTGTTGTTATGTTTTCTGTGCGTGAATGCGAGCAGTGTCAGTGCTTCATCCGTGTGTTCAGTACAGGCTAGCATAAGCGGTCGCTACATTGAAATTTCACTGGTTCCAGACGTTCTCAATGGGTTTAACATAAAGCACCAAACCTAGTCTAGCTGGCAGTCATTGTCGTCTAATGCATGACAGTGTCATCATGAGGGAAGATATCGTTCCCATCCTCACAACGTCAAGGGTCACGATTCGACCATCATATCTGTGGGATAGTGCATATAAAAGATCCCTTGCTGCTAATCAGAAAGAGTAGCCTATGTGGCAGTAGCGAGTTTCTTCTAAAGACCATGAGTCACAAAACACCATGTCTGACACCTAATAAACATTGTGCTGGAGTGACATTTAACAACTAATCCTTTCCTAACACAGGTTGTTACAAGAGCTGAACATGGGACAGCTGCAGCCGATTGACATCCTGTTACAGAAGTGTCTGTATCCATACATCCAGTACAGATATGAGAGTCTTTGTCTCAAGTTTGTGCAAATCCTCAAGTCTGACTATCAGCTGATGCACTACCTTGCTGCCATGCGGGTAAGTTTGATAGTTATACATGATATAGTAATAATGATATAACATATTCATACCTTGAAGTCTTATCAACTGATGCACTACCTTGCTGCCATGCAGGTAAGTTTGATAGTTATACATGATATAGTAATAATACAGTATCTGATAATTAATAAATCAATCTGCCCTAGTTAAACAAAACAAATAAGAAGACAAAAGTTGGCTGCCATCCCCAGACTTTGAATAAGAGTATAATGATAAGCATAGGATCCATCCTTCTCAGTAGACCAATTTGCTGTTTGGGCTATTTTCCATTCCAGCCACTGGTCTACAATTGGTTCATCAAAGGCCATGGTATGTGCTGTCCTGTCAGTGGGAAAATGAATATAAAAGACTACTTGCTGCTTATTGGAAAGAGTAGCCTATGTGGCAGAATCAAGTTTCCTCTAAATAAATGTCAGAATGAACATATCTTTGACGTCCAATAGCAATTTACTACAACTACAAGGAAAATAAGATAAAAATCAAAGTACTCTAGAGGCATTCTTTAAATAAAACAAACTTTGAATTATGAAATAAAGGACAAACATATTTTTATTTCAGGACTTCTTCTTGATGGAAGCTGGGGATACGATGTTCACATTCTACACTAAGCTTTTTGACAAGGTAAAAAAAAAAAAAGGAAAATCAGTTTAAAGGGTCACGCTCATAGACCTTTGTGTTGAAATTCTATTTAAAAGGGTCTACAGTCAGTTATATGCATGGAATAAATTACCATCAATTAAAGCAGTTTATTACTTTATAAGGAAAATGACGATTCCATAGGAAAATACTTAAAAGTGCGTCCGCCACGAATTGGTGGCAGTTCTCCTAATAACATTTATGCAGAACTATTCACTACTATTAAAGCAGTCTACTAGTTTACTTTAAATATAACGTGATCTTGGGAGCTTTAATACTTGTCTACTACATGTCAAAATAACCAAATGTTGGACATCCAATAGTCGATGATTAACAAATCAGTGTGCTCTAGTGATATCAGTAAAAAAACAATTTAATTTTTTTTAAAGTTGGGCCTTATTCATCTAGTGTTGTTATTCCTGGATTTAAAACAAAAAAATTACTCATCCCAACCACTGGCACTAGGTTGGTATATGAAAGGATTTGGTATGTGCTATCCTGTCTTTGGTATGTGCTGTCCTGTCTTTGGTATGTGCTGTCCTGTCTTTGGTATGTGCTGTCCTGTCTTTGGTATGTGCTGTCCTGTCTTTGGGAAATTGCATATAAAAGATCCCTTGTTGCTAATATGTAGTGGGCTTCCTCTCATGACGATGTGTCAGAATTACCAAATGTTTTACATCCATTGTCATTAACCAAACATTCCTTTTGTTATTTTATTTCTTGCAAGGTTAAATACAAAATAATTATTTGAATAAATATTTTGTAGATAAAGAATCACGAACCGTGGCGAGAGACCTACTACTTAAATATGGCGCTACACGAGGCCCTGGAGCCGCACCATCCAGATGAGATCAACAGGTAAAGTTTAGTTTAACAACGCCTCTAGAGCACATTGATCTTTATTTTATCATTGGCTATTGGACGTCAATCATATGGTCATTCTGACATTTATTTAGAGGAAACTCTGCCGCACATAGGCTTCTCTTTCTGATAAGAAGCAAGGGGACTTTTATATGCACTTTCCCACAGACAGGACAGCACATACTTTGCTCTTTGATGAACCGATTGTAAACCACTGGTTGGAACGAAAATAGCCCAAATGGCAAATGGGTCTATTGAGAAGGTTCGATCCGATGACTGACCGCTTGACAGGCAGACAAATCAACTGGTAATTTATCCATTAAAATGACAGCAGGTTTCTTCACATACACAATACAACAAATCTTGGTATCAAATGTTTGTGCCACTTTGACTTGCTGGGTGAATTTATAGAGCTCATCAAAGTAAAGTAAAGTTTGTTTTATTTAACGATCAGACAGCACATACCATGGCCTTTGATGAACCAGTTGTGGATCACTGGTTGGAATGGCTCATCATCAATCGAGCATGACCAAGGAGGTTTTGAAATTAAAACGGCACCAAACACATATTTTGTAAACTCTGTATGATTGTTCATAGGTGAGCCTTTGTGGTCCAGTGGAAGAGCATTGTACTTTCAAGCTGATGACAGTTGTTCAAACCTCACTGGAGGCTGGCTCACGTGTCAAAATAACCAAATGTTTGATATCCAGTAGCCGATGATTAATAAATCAATGTGCTTTTAATTAGTGGTGTCGTTAAAAAAACAACTAAAATATGTTGTTCATAGGGAGATTGGGGGAGGAGGTGGGGGTAGGATTCCATTATAATTTGTAGGGCACATTTTTCATCATATCCTACACAATTGGATTCCCACAACTTTACATCATGGAAATCCAAAAGAATCCATTTTTTTTTTTACAAGATGCTATATGATTAATTAAATCTTAATTTTTTTCTATAAAATTCAATGAGAAGAAGTAGATGAAATCAAAATTTGATATAATTGTTAGCTGGACATAGAAATTTTATTTTCTAATAAAGGTGGTCTGATATAATATTTCAGTCGATTTAAAAATATTTTAAAAAACAAATCTGAATATTAACTTTGTGGACCACTGGTTGTTGTAAGTGGTGTACACATCAGAGGCTGATTCGTACTTGACAACATGTAAGTAAAGAAAGCAATTGAACTAAGTACTTGATTAGGTAAACTGTGACCAACTCGTGGTGTTTTTTTTTCAGACTAAGTATTGAAGTGCAAGATGCATCGCAGTGCTGTGATAAAAACCCTATCAATGTGACAGACTGTATCAAGTTGTTATACAAGGTGAAACATTTTATACTGAAACAAAAAAACAAAAAAATAGACAGTGGTGTTTTTACTATACCCTTTCAAGGGATGTATTAAAAAATGCCAATATTTGCTTCAACACTACTTGACTCTAGCAATTACAGACTACCTGCCCCTTGTTAAATTCATGATGTGACATGGGACAGATAATTAATAATTTAAACCATGGGTAATAAATACAATATTCAGCTTGACACTTGGAATTACAGATTAACTGTCCCTTGTTGAATTAATGTTGAAACACGGGACATATAATTAATCATTTAAACCATGGGTAATAAATACAATACACTACTTGACACTTGGAATTACAAATTACCTACCCATTGTTGAATTAATGTAACATGGGACATATAATTAATAATTTAAATTATAGGTAATAAATACAATACCCTACTTGACACTCAGAATTACAGATTAACGATCCCTTGTCAAATTAATGTTATAACATAGGACAGATAAATTATTGTCTATGTATTACAGTGTGTTTGACTGTATGTTACACTTAGAATTTCTCCATTGTGTGTGATTGTAGGTGCCATGGCCTGTCAGTGTTGTAATCAGTGGTCGCTGTCTGGAACTGTACAATCAAGTGTTCTCATTTATAATGCAAGTGAAGAGAACCAAGTACTGTTTAGATGAGTTGCGCTTTATTGGTATGTTTGTGAGTGTTCTCTGAGCCTTGGTACAGTGGGATACAAAGAGTTATTTGATCGACTCCCCTCAGTAGATGATTTGGACTATTTGTTGTTCCATCCAGTGGTTCACTACTAGTGTAACAAAGGCCATGGTAAATGCTGTCCTGTCTGTTTCAAACATACAGTGTATGTTTCTTATGGTCTTTAGAGCAATTCTACTGCTGCCATGTAGGCTACTCTTTTCGATTAGTAGCAAGACATTTTATATGCACTTAACCACAGACGGGATGGCACATAGAATGGCCTTTGTTACATAGTTATGGACCACTGGCTGGAATGACAAATATTCCAATGAGTCTGCTGTTGGAGATTGATCCAGTGACTCATTGTAATTTGTTTTAATATTTAAATGTTAATTATAATTTATTTTATTTTTTACAGCTGTAAAATTAATTTGAATTTAATGGGGTTTTTTAAATGGTTAAATGTAATGTGTGTTTTTCTACATCTGTAAATAGTAAATTTTTAATCTGTAAATTTTAAATTATTTTATTTTCTATATCTGCCAGTCGTAATTTTCTTTTCTACTAGATCTAGAGCGAGAAAGACTGTATAAAAGCACAAGAGAAATCAAACACAACTCTGACGACGAAGTACCACGAGGTGCCAAAATTCACAAAATGCAACTTCTTCGTTTCCGACTGATGTACTTTGTAAACAGCCTCCACAACTACATCATGACCAGGGTATGTGAATAGCTTCCATAACTCTAGTGTGAGTCTCTGTAGTCCAATAGTAGAACATCGGTCCTGTGGTAGGACATCAGACTCTCAAGCTGAAGACAGTGGTTCAAAACCTGTTGAAGGCTGGCTCACACTTGACTATGTGTTAAAATTACCAATAGGTGTTGATTAAAAATCAATGTGCTGTAGTGGTGTCATTAAACAAAACAAAAAACAAATCCATTACTCTAGACTTTCTTTGTGAGAGAGTGGGATCTAGCTCAAATGGTAGCGTGTCGGCCTGTGAACCAGTCGTTGGTCAGATCGATCCTTCTCAGTGGACCCATTTGTAGTTTGGGCTATTTTCCATTCCAACCAGTGGTCCACAATTGGTTCATCAAATGCCAAGGTATGTGCTGTCCTGTCTGTGGGATGGTGCATGTAAAAGACCCCTAGCCTATGTGGTGGTGACAGGTTCCTGTAAATAAATATGTGAAAATGACCATATGATTGACATCCAATAGCTGATGATAAGATAAAAATCAATGTGATCTAGAGGTGTCGTTAAATAAAACACTTTACTTTTGTTTAATTCATATTTGGTGAATTGGTCAACGACAGTTTAAACCATGCACACTCATGCAGTAAACTTCTATCTTATGTTGTTTCTGATAGTTTTTAATAAAATCTGATATTATATAGTTGTATTTTAATATTTGTTTTAATAACTCATTAGATATAAATTACAGTTTGAAATAAATGAATTAATGCAAAAACATGGACTTACTTTTTTGGCATTAATGTCATGATCTATGGCAGTGGTTCCCGACCTGTTGCGAGCTGCTGCTGCCTCGGGACCCTGCCCACATCCCTAGTGCCACTTCCCTCCCATATATGAAGACACACCTCTTTCGTGGTACAGTTAAGTCCACTTAATTGCATTCCTGATAATGGCATATTCCTGTTATTTGCATAATCTGCTGCACATAACTGTTTGTATGCAAGTATATACAAAGAATTTCTGTTAATTGCATATGCTTTCTTTGTAATGTCTGGTTAATTGCATAAGAAAATGTAGAAAACTTAATTTTTTTCATCTGAAGTACCAAAAACTATGTCAGATCTTAACTTTTTTAACAAATAATCACAAAATGACCACAAAGTAAGTGTAACCATATACTATTTTTGAAACTGTTATAGCATTCAAGTTACATGGTCAAAGAATTCCATACCATATTGAATATTTCTGATTTTTGTAATCAATGTTTGATAAAGGTACTTTGATTTTATACCAGATAGTACAAGAACAGTAACATGATTTTAAATGGCCATTTCTGATAAAGGAATGTTCCTGTTAATTGCATAAAATATTTGGGCAAAATGATTGCAATTAAGAGGATTCTACTATATTAGGTATACTGCAAATTCAAAACAACTAATCAATCACTGTAAATGCATGTGCATTTGTAAAGCATACATGTTCGAGTTCCTTAAATGTTTGTAACTTAGATTTTGTCATGTAGATTTAAAAATACAGTAGAATCCTCTTAATCACATAGGCATGGTGTACAAATATTTTATGCAATTAACAGGATTATTCCTTTATTAGAAATGCTAATTTAAGGTCATGTGACCAGTCTAAACAGTATCTGGTATAAAATCAAAGTTCATTTATCAAACATAACTAAATATACCATGAAGTAAGGAATTCTTAGACCACATAACCTGAATGTTATATCAAATATTAAAAATAAAACAAGGCTAAGTCCCTTTTGTGATTATTTGATAAAAATATATATGTTTTGCCATGTTTTTGGCTACTTTTGGAGATAAAAAATTTGATTTTCAACATTTTTGTATGCAATTAACTAAATATTGCATAGAAAGCATATGCAATTAAAAGGAGACTTTTGTATGGAATTGCATTTAAATGGTTCTGTGCAGCAGAAAATTATGCAAGGAATGCAATTAAGTTGACTCTACTGTATGATCATATATTATTGTATCACTTTTTAAAACATTTTTCTGTATTATATTTTCAGACTTCTAGATAAATGTCTTCCTGTCAATCTATTTATTGTGATGTGTTTTCTATGTTGAAGTATTCAGGCGAGCTCAACTTTTATTACATCACTTTATAACACATTTTTCTTTTTTATATTTTCAGCCTGCTAGATCAGTGTCCGTCTGGCGATTTGTTTATTGTGATGTGTTTTTTATGTCGGAGTATTGAAGCCCTTGGTTGTTCTGCTTTCATAACTTCAAGTTTTGCTATCCTAGCAAACACATTTCCAGATCATGTTGGTACAGTGTTTGTAAGTTTTTCTTCTCTGATGTACAATCTACAGTATATTTCACTTAGGTGTGGGATATAGCTCAAACAGCAGCGTGTCTGCCTGTGAACCAGTTGGTTGTTGGTTCGATCCTTCTCAGTGGACTCATTTGCAGTTTGGGCTATTTTCCATACGAACCTGTAGTCCACAACTGGTTCATCAAAGAGTGTGGTATGTCCTGTCCTGTCTGTGTGACGGTGCATATAAAAGACCCATTGCTGCTTATCGGAAAGAGTAGTCTATATGGCAGCAACGATTTTCCTCTAAATAAATGAATGACCATATGATCGACGTCCAATAGCCAATGATAACGTAAAAATCAATGTGCTCTAGAGGCGTCGTTAAATAAAACAAACTTTACTATGTGGCAGCAGCATTTTCCTCTAAATATATATGTCAGAATGACCATATGATTGACGTCCAATAGCCATTGATAAGATAAAAATGTGCTCTTAAGGTATCGTTAAATAATAAAATTTAAATCTTTATTCCACTTAATTACAAAGGAACAGTGTACAAATATTTTAAGCAATTAACATGATTATTCCTTTAACAGAAATGTTAATTTTAAATTCTATGACAAGTTTTGTATTGTCTGGGATACAATCAGAATATGGTTACCCTGAATATATTATAAAATAAGGAGCATTTGCAAAAAAATAATATAAGACCAAACTTGCCGTGTAGTAATTTTTTAAGTATTTAATATAAAAAGTATGTTTTGAAATGTTTTTTTTAATACCTCTAAAAGTACATGTACATGCATATAATGAGAAGTCATATTTTTTATCATTGTGTTTGATGTTTTTCATGATGTTGTCATGGTAACAATTTTCTTCAGGGAACGCTGGAGACATTTAGTGGAGTGGGCATGATGATTGGTCCTCCTATAGGTGGCGCATTCTACCAGGTATGCATACGGTCATTTCCAGAGGTCACATTTTAGTCTGATCACCATCACTCGGATGCATTAATTTAGGGATGCATTCAATCTGGGATGCATTAATTTAGGGATGCATTCAATCTGGGATGCATTAATTTAGGGATGCATTCAATCAGGGATGCATTAATTTAGCAATGCATTAATTTAGCAATGCATTAATTTAGGGATGCATTAATTTAGGGATGCATTAACTTAAGGATGCATTAATTTAGGGATGCCTTCAATCAGGGATGCATTAATTTAGGGATGCCTTCAATCAGGAATGCAGTAATTTAGGGATGCCTTCAATCAGGGATGCAGTAATTTAGGGATGCCTTCAATCAGGAATGCAGTAATTTAGGGATGCCTTCAATCGGATGCATTAATTTAGGGATGCATTCAATCTGGATATGCATTAATTTTGTTGTTAACAATATTTAAAATTAACACAAATAAATGATAATAGTCAATAATACCAATGTAAAAACAAATCATACGAATCCGTTATCAACGCGAAATATCAATTATAAAGTTTTGAAAAGAAATTTGTTTTATTTTGTTGTTTTCAGTTAGGAGGTTTTGGATTGCCTTTCTGGGTGTTGGGAACAACATTGTTGGTATGTGCTGCCATTTCCTGCTACATCATGCCAGACAATACTGGTAAGAGTTGATGAGAATCATAAAATATCTTCTACTGTTTATAGAAGTGCAATGCATTATGGGTGTTATCTTGGATTTATCACCTATTTAATTAGACCGTAATAACTCCTAAAGGAATTTCCAGAAATTAATTTTCTTTTTCAGAGGTTGTAAGAGCATGTAAAAGATCATTACTAACTCCTGATAGTTTCAGGTAAATAGTATCACCCTAAAGGATTTTCTTGACATTAATTTGTTTTTTTTGGAGGTTGTAAAAGCATGTAAAGGGTTATTACTAACTCCTGATTGTTTCAAGTAAATAGTGTTACCGTATATTTTCTTTTTAATGCCTCCTACCTAATTAACATGCCCCATTAAATTACTTACCCCAGCATAAATCCATCCATGATCGTGCCATTGCATAAAAGGTATGTAATGAATGCACACACTAGTAATATTGCACGAAATATTTAACGGTAAAAACACAATTTCAAACTGCCGAAAATTGAACTATTTAACAGATGTTAATGGATAGGCACGGCAGAACCAGTGGCTTTAGCACCCCTCTCTTCTCCTCCCCCACCCCTGAATAATTCTGAATCAAGCATAACCTCGTATCCACTTTAAATGCAACGCAATATATAGGCAAGATATGTTAGCCCCCCTCCCCCCAACTAGATCTGTTATCCCCCCAATGTTGACTTGCTTCCACTGTGCCTGAATGGAGACAGATTTTCTATAATTTGACTGGTATTAAAACCCCACCATTCATAAAATGTAATGTTCATTTAAAGTCTATTAGATACAAAGTATCATATGTCTGACACCTAATAGTCACTGAATAAACAAATTTCATTAAAGAAACAATCCTTTCCTTTAGATGTTACAGGGATTAAATAAGAAATATACAGTATAACACAGCAAAAATAGCCACATATGTTTCACATGTGAATTGGTAAAAGTAAAGTTTGTTTTATTTAACGATGCCTCTTGAGCACATTGATTTTTATCTTATCATCGGCTATAGGACGTCATACATATGGTCATTCTAACACATGTCTTTAGAGGAAACCGCTGCCGCCACATAGGCTTCTCCTTCCAATATTTATATCTTTTATATGCTCCATTCCACAGACAGGACAACACATACCATGGCCATTGATAAACCAGTTGTGGACCACTGGTTGGAATGGAAAATAGCCCAAACTGCAAATGCGTCCACTAAGAAGGATCGATCCTACAACCAACCAGTTGACAGGTGGACACTCACTCTACTGTTTGAGCTGGATCCCGCTCATATGTGAATTGGCTACATATGTTGAACATACGTTGTGTTAAACATGTTTGAAAACATAATTTTATGTTTCACATACATTTCTTGAAAATATGTTTAACAGAACGCATGTTTCATGTTCATTTAACATATACGAGTATTTATGATGTTCTTTCCCTTGTAATCAATAAGCTGTTCTTAGCAAATGTTCTTAACAATGATAAAACAGTTGTCTAAAGTGATTAGAAACGTGGCCTTTGTTGGATTTTAGGTGTACTTGATTCAGAAATGTATAATGGATATTTAAAAAATCGAATTAAATATACCTTCCTTAGCAACCAAGATGGTGTCCATTGCAACAG
>JAULBS010090554.1:0-17488 GCA_032355785.1 Symmetromphalus regularis | reverse complement strand
TTTTATATTATAAAGACATATATATATATATATATAGATTATATATATATATATTTTATATATATATATATATATATATATATATATATACATATAATAAACAATAATATAATACATACCACAATGATAAAAAATTCAATGTAACAAATAATACTATGATAAACACTGTTTTACAATTCCCAGCGCATGCATATAACCCCAGGCAAATTGCTGGTATGCTGTTATATGAGAGTACCAAGTTTTGGTCTTTCACAATCATACCCATACAAACCTCTTTTCCAAACTTTAGAGGTGTCGCACTGGCTGACCCTTCTTGAGGAAGTCTTCGTTTTATCTGTAGAAATAAAAACAAACATTATATAGTGCTAGAACAAATAGAAATTAGCATGCACTACAAGCATCGTTCTTAACAAATGACAATTTGTGTCACTGAAAATAATTTGGTACAATACTGGAATCTTTCAATCTGAATGTCTTGTAACTTACTGTGAAAAGAATTGGTATGGATGAAACTGGCTGAGAAATTCCAATATAATTTATAATACAAAATCAGACAAAGTAATTTTTAATCATTCGGATTAATTAGGGAATACATGAGGGAAACCGAAAAGGAACTACCATTTGATCCAGAAGATAAAATGTAAAAGTGATAGTTGATCCTAATTCAAAGTATGGGAGAAGCTAGTATTTGAAGAAACATTTATGGGTGATTGGTTATTCAAATTTAAAGGATGAGAGGAATCCATATTTTCTCACCTTTCTTGCACACATTCGGGTGTCATTGTTACAGGTTTCCAAATCTCGCAGTAAGATAGAAAACTCACTCTGTTCTTGGCCAGGCTGAATTATAACACAAAAACAAACCAAAAATAAAATATACATATTTATATATTTATATGATTTTAACATTTCCATTAGTAAAAAGCAACACGGTATATGAAGACTCGCATCTGTATGTTAAATAAAAAATGGAATGGTTTTTTTAAGAAAACACTTGTACATTGTTTAATAACCAGGTACTACATGTCAAATATACAGTATATACAAAACATGGTCTGCAGAAGAAAACCAGTCACCACATGTACCATATTTTGAATAGTAGCATGAGCAACTTTAATTTTAAATGCTCTTTCCCATATACAAGATAGCAATATCACAACCATTATTAAACCTATCATGGCTGACTGTCTGAAAAAAAAAAAACCCAAAAAGTACTAATGCTCTATCTCTGTGATACATCCTGCAACATATGTTAAACAAAAAGATAAAATAATACTTCCAAATGGAGTGATTTTGATGTCTTACACTTCAAGAAAAGAAAACAAAAAAGAATGAGCGTTTCAGAAAAATAAATTGTTTGATATTTCCTTCTCATTCTATATTTTATTCAACCACAAAATTGCCTACAGCAATCATCAATGCTGTGGAGATTGCAGCAGAGTTTTTCGTTCTCCATAACACTTTTTTTTGTCGTGGACAAAATTGTTACATGGTGTATTTTTAAAATTATTATTAAAAATAAAATATACTTTATGCTAAAATTGCTGTAGAAAATGCCATGGACATTACAGGGACAACAATATACTTATATTGAAATACGTGCCGAGTGCAATACATATCGCGATATGGTTATGTGTATCACAATATATCTATCTAATGAGTATCCATCTAATTATAAAACCTATGACTATGACAGTGTTATAAAAATAAAAGTTAAACTTTATTAAAACATATAATCTACCGTGTCTATATATTCTCTTTTTTAATCAGAAACTGGTACAGGTCTGCCTGCCTGAGACATGTTTTGTAATTAGTATGATAGTATGAAAATATGACTTTATCACATCTTGGTAATTAATCAAACTGTATTGCAATATGGGTTTGCTGTATCGCAATACGCTTTTGCCCATACCCCTAATGGACAATTTTTCCACAACATTTATTTTTCTGTTGACATTTTTTTATTTGCAGGGGTTGTTTTATTTAACAATAAATTATTAGTACAAGGCACAAAATAACCGGTGTCGCATCACTATTTGTGATGGAAAAAAACCAAACTGTGAATTTATCTGTTCAAAGCAAAATGCGAAATACCACTTTCAAGGTTTTTATTGAATTGTTCCTTGAGTTCACTACATTACTATAATGCCAATGAATTGATGACACTGCACAGTTAGAGGTTCAGTAATGTACTCTCACAAAGCTAACTAGAAGTAGCCCACGAATTGCTGGAAATTATTGCTACACATTTCTTCAAAATTGTTAATCACTTTTTAACATTGATTAGCAATTTGCTAGTTAAGTGAAAAAAATAATTTTGTGCCTTGTAATATTCTGTACATTATCTAAACACTTACCATGAGAAGAATTTTCAGTCTTGTGATGTCAGTAGTAATACAATCACATGCACTAAGTACCAGTCGAACTTGGTCAGCCATCAATGATGTACAGTCTACCTTTTCATTAACCAGGTGCACACTGTAGAGTTGCTGCAGTACAAATATTTTGTATTTTAAATATATTATTATTTACAAGGAATTGTTCACTAAAACTTTCATACATACTCCATTATCTTTGGTCAGAAATATATTATATATAACAAATTGTCCATTATTTCACTATGGTCACCCAACTTTTTAGAGGACAACTAATAACAAAATCTCTAAAGGTTTTTTTTGCTGAATGAAATTATTTTCAGACTCGGTGACAAAATAAAATGGCAGAAATCTGGAGAGTTTTCAAAGTGTGAGGGGGTTCTTGCAGGAACTTTGGCTTCCCTTCAGCCACCTAATTTACAGTGGCCCCCCCCCACTTTTAAATGCACTCTGCAGGCCCTGTAATAGCAATTTTTTGTCAAATTTTATCCACTGGAAATGACAAAGAGAAGCCAGAAATTCTTTTTAACCAAATTTCTCAAGACAGCTCTAAAATAACACTTTATTTTGTATAATATGTAAGCATTTAGAAGGATTTAACAAACTAAATTTAAGTTAATACCTCCACATATCCGTAAAAGATTATAAAATGTATCTACATATAAATACCTGGAAGAAACTGATCGACTTTTCCAGCAAATCCAATGATATAGTTTCATCCAACTGAAAGGAAAAAATAATGAATAATATTCAGGGCTCAACCAAAGTCTGAATTTTAGGGAGAAGGGAGAAGTTTTCAACCAATAACATTTTGACTACTGGTGTAATTAACACATCCACTAATTTGCAATTTGCAAAAAATATTTAACCCAAATAAATCCAACACCTTCCTTTCTTTCAATTATTGATCCATGAACGCAACACAGCTAAACAAGTGGCCTCTGTTTTTACAAAGCGACTTTGATGTCTACCAAATTAAAATAAATTTAAAACAATACTGTAAGAATTACAAACCTGGTCTTTTCGTAACAGGTCTATGTAATAATCAATAGACTTCTCATGGGCAGACATCTCGGGTACCAGCGTGCCAATCTTGGTGAACAGTTCTACACTGCAGCTCTGTAGAGCACTGAAAGTGAAGAATGCGATGTTAGTAATATCAGACACACTTTTGAAATCACAAATAAATGCTGTGGAGAAATAGTGTCCATGATAATTTTAGTGTAAAGTATACTTTATTTTTAATAATAAGAAAAAAATAAAGGGTGAAAAAAAATGTAGTCTGGAAAAAGAAGTGCTACAGAGAATGAAAAACTCTATGGCAATCTTCATGACAATGCTGATTGCCGCAGGCAATTTCAGGGGTTGAAATCAGTATAAAAAATTCAACACAATAAATAAGACAAAATATCCATTTTAAAACAAACAATATTCCACATAACTTTTTTCATACTTTATTTGGGCTATTTTCCAGCCAGTGGTCCACAACTGGTTCATCAAAGGCTGTGGTATGTGATGTCCTGTCTGTGGGAGGGGGCATATAAAAGAACCCTTTCTGCTTATCGGAAAGAGTAGCCTATGTGGCAGCAGCGGGTTTCCTCTAAATACATATGTCAGAATAACCGTATGATTGATGTCCAATAACCAATAATAAAATATAAATCAATATGTTCTAGAGGCATTGTTAAGTAAAACAAACTTTACTTTACTTTCATACTTTATTTAAAAATTAAAAATAAGATCATATACGTATAGCTTAAAATTAGCCTTAAAAGGAATTTTGTGTGACAGAAATAGATACAATCTGGAAATCCCAAAAATTGGAGGAAAACATCTTACTCAAAAGACAGCAAGATATATTTCAATGTTTGGGTTTTTTATAAATTATTTTTAAAAAATTCACTTGTCCGTGACAATCATTGTGATAAAAAGTGCTTGTCTAGCAGTACCTCCTACTTGGTCAGGCAAGTCACCCATACACAAACAGTGGTCCACAACTGGTTTATAAAAGGCTGTGGTATGTGCTGTCCTGTCTGTATGATAGTGCATATAAAAGATCCCTTGCTGCTTATTGATAAAAGTAGCCACATTACTGTGGCAGCAGTGGGTTTCGTTTCTCCTACCAACACTAAACTCTCCTGAACAAACAGCACAGGAAGCTGAGTTGAGTGCCCAGGACAACGTGTTTGAACCTTAATTGGATATAAGCATGAAAATAAATACAACCAACCAACCAACCCAGTCAGGCATACTAATTCCACACTCCTACCTTTCATACTGCCTCATCACACTCTGTAGTGTATTCACTGCGAGAATCATCTGACTGGCGAAACTACATTGATCAGCTTTATGACTCTTGAGAACATCTTCCCGCTCAATATGATCAGTAACATCAAACTGAAACAAACAAACAAAACATGAAACAAGAAACCACTGACTTACAGAGCAACATATCAGGAGGTTCTGAACAATTTCTAATTTGAAATGTAATGGGTCTTGAGAGGTATATTGTAGGAAAATGTATTTCACCATACAAGTTCTGGAGATAACATTGGACCATAAAAATATTTTTTTAAATGTCAGGGCTTACAGCAAAAATATTTGTTAGTAAAAGTGAGATCAAGGAAAGGAAAAGATACTTTGTTTATTTCACCATTCAAGTTCTGGAGATGACATTGGACTACAAAATTATTTTTTGAAATGTTTGGGTTTACAATAAAATATTTGTTAGTACAAGTGAGATCAAGGAAAGGAAAAGATACTTTGTTTATTTCACCATACAAGTTCTGGAGATGACATTGGACTACAAAAATGTTTTTAAAAATGTTTGGGCTTAAAATAAATATTTGTTAGTAAAAGTGAGATAAAGGAAAGGAAAAGATACTCTGTTTGAAGACACCCCGGCATACCGTTTATTAAGTGGCTATTAGGTGTTAGAAATATGGTGCAAGGTACAAAATAAAAAAATTATCTTAACTAGCAAATTGCTAACCAATGTTAAAAAATGATTAGCAATTTTGGTAAAATGTGTAGCAATACCAGGTGTAGACCAATGGTTGGTGCAAGTGGCACACACTACTCACTGAGTCTTGCGGAGCACTGACTTTGGAATATAGCCAGTATCGAGATTAAATATCCCATGCCTCAACTGAGATTTGATCCCGTTACTTAACAGCCGTGAGTCTGACAGCATAACCACTACATCAATAGGTCCAGTAGTATAAATGAGATGATTAATTGTTCAGAAATGTTTTCAAAACAGTTAACATAGATTTTATTTCTTATCAATGCCACCAGTTTCTTTTCTAATAAGTAGAGTCAAGTGTCTGTTACCTTATCCTTGATCTGTGAAGACAACAGCTCAGCCTTGTTGATAACACGTGGTACCATCAGCAGAACATTGATAGCATCATGATCACCTGCAAAACATAATTCAATATATACTGAACACCACTGAAAATGCACCATGGCATCTTTATCAATTTTATATTTTTTTAATCAAAATACATAGCATTATATAATGTGGACTGTAATGTCTTTTACAAGAAAGCACTTTTA
The DNA here is from genome assembly GCA_032355785.1 of Symmetromphalus regularis. Classification (NCBI taxonomy): domain Eukaryota; kingdom Metazoa; phylum Mollusca; class Gastropoda; order Neomphalida; family Neomphalidae; genus Symmetromphalus; species Symmetromphalus regularis. The sequence continues at coordinate 11,555 of JAULBS010090554.1, read as the reverse complement.
TCAGAAAACCATAAAACCGTACAATCTGGAGATGGTCACCAAAATGCAACAAATGTCTCCTATAGTGTACCCAGCATGGAATTTCTGCAGATTTGTTTTTTCTCCCCTAATGATACGGATATTTATTATCCACATGGTTTAAGCTCCCAGCATCTGGGTTTGCTGTGGTGTTTTTCCCACTCTGGCTATGCACCAAGTCCCATTAAAAAAAAAATAGCATGCATCATGTGATTGTGTGTGCAAATTTTGATAATTTGAATCACTGCCTATAGAAGCCACAGTATTTATTTATTTATTTAACGATCCCCTCAGCACAAAAGTAAACATCGGCTATTGGGGGTCACACTATGGTTAATTCAAACATTTATACATTTTCCCAAACATGTATACAAACAAATCAATTATATCAAAACGTATACACAATATGTTAACGAAACAAACTAAGACCATGAAAAAACTAAATTTCTGTAAAAATCGGTCTCCTTTAAAAACTTAATAATAAGCTGTGGGTGAAATTGGAATGATTCCACCACATTATTTCTAACAGGCTGAAGGCGAGGACAATCCACCAAAATATGACGCACCATCAGTATACACTGACAGAGCTCACAATGAGGTGGATGGTCCCTTTTCAAATGAAAAAATATGAGTTAAATATAGAAGCCACAGTAATTGTGTACTGTGGCTTTATATCACAAAATGTTAAGACAATGACCATGAGTACCATTTTGGACAACACTGTTTTTTGCAGTCAGTCCTCGATATATACCTTTCACTCGGCCTACAACTTAATTAAAAATACAACTACTGAACACATGAATAAGTAACGACAGAGTGTCTGTGATTAAAGCTATTCTGTTCACCTCCTCTCTTCATGAATGAATCTGGCATGAAGGACAATAAGAGTTGGACGTGAGCTGTCGCTTGCTGAACCTCCAGTTTACGCAGCTCCATGTCAACCGTCTGAAAACGTAATACAACTATTTATCAATCTTTCATATTTTATCCATTTCAACAGTCGTATATACAGTAAACAAAAATGCTTGTCTATTTTATATTAAAATATCATTCACAAAAAAAAAATCTTATAAAAAAATAACATTTTGCCAAATATTAAACCTGTGATAGCTTGCTGTGTTAAAGCATATGATTAAACATATTATCTAAAGTATTTTATGTAGGGGTGCAACAATATACCAATTTACCAGTATATTGCAATACTTGCTGAGCATGATACATACTGCAATATGGTTTCACGTATAGCAATATATCTACCTAATGAGTATCCATCTATAAAACATATAACTATGACAGTAAGTTATAAGAATAACAGTTAAACTTAATTAAAACATATAAATCTACTGTGTCTATATATTCTCTTTTCTCATCAGAAGTTGGTACAGGCCTGCCTGTCTGAGATATGTTTAGTAATTAGCATGATAATGTCAAAATTAATCAAACTGTGTTGCAGTATGTATGCAATATGGGTTGGCTGTATAGCAATATATCACAACACAGTTTTGGCCGTATTGTTGCAGCCCTAATTTTAATGTACTTAATCATGTTATCTAAAACATTTATTGTCACATCATGTGTTTAAACATGTTATCTAGCAGTTCATGTCAAAGTAAATGATTAAACATGTTATCTATAGCTTTTCATGTCACATCATGTGTTTAAACATGTTATCTAGCAGTTCATGTCAAAGTAAATGATTAAACATGTTATCTATAGCATTTTATGTCACATCATGTGTTTAAACATGTTATCTAGAGCATTTTATGTCAGAGCATATGATTAAACATGTTATCTACAACATTTCATGTCAAAGCATATGATTAAACATGTTATCAAGAACATTTTATGCCAAAGCATGTGCTTAAACATGTTTACTAGAGCATTTAATGTCAGAGCATATGATTAAACATGTTTTCTTGAACATTTTATGTCCAAGCATATGATTAAACATTATCTAAAGCATTTTATACCAGAGCATGTGATTAGAGATGTTTGATTAAACATTTCAGCTATACTTTTAAACATGTTACAGCTTATTTAAAACATATTTTAAAACATATGTTACGTTATGTTAAACATGTTATCAAAAAATTTTTGGACAACAAAACCAATGCTTTAATTTTTTTCAATTTTATATTTCGTTAATAAAAAAATCATTTTCTCCAAAAAAGTAATGATAAAAATAAACACTTATATTCCAGTCACCAAAATGTCCATCACCTTTAAGATGAGAATACAGCGAACAAAAACGGATAATTACCTTTAATGCGCAACAATTTACTTATCTATTTTTATTTTATTTTTTTGTTTAATGATACCACTAGAGTGCATAAATTTATTAATCATCAGCTATTGGATGTCAAACATTTGGTAATTTTGACATGTAGTCAGTGCGAGCCAGTCTCCAACAGGTTTTGAACCACTGTTTTCAACTTGAGAGACAGATCTCCTACAACTAACCTCTTAAGGTTTAATACACAACTGTTTATGCCACACTGAATATATCAAAATTATATATTATTTTAATGGTATGTTTAAAATAAAAAAGAATAATTAACAATTTGTTACAGATTTCGCATTTTTACACAATTTCGTAAGATAAATAAATACCGAGACATCTCTAGAAAAGTAATCATCAATAATGTTCTGTTGGTGCTGTGATTTATATTATGAATATTCCATAAAGTAATTAATTACCTAATTTTCAAAATAAGCACCTAAGCGGAAATAAAATATGAAGAGAACAAAAATTCCATCACCAATGATTCTTGAATAAGTTTGCAAATGAATCTGTTTCAAAATAATCTAAACAAATTTTTTTTAAAAGCACAGAGAGAGAGAGGGAAACTGCTGCAGTATATGTGAAACTGCAATGTGTAGGATATAGCATACCCTATTATCCTTTCTCCGACCTACTGGTACAGCAGCAGGCTCCTATGTAAACAAGCTCAACAATTTAACAACTGTAAAGACTTTGTTATAAACTATTAATACATGGTTCCTACACTTTTGGCTGAATACAATTCCATAACTTCCCAGGACCTTGAACCACCATTTTCCAATTCTTTAAATTCTAGTACTTTTTATTTATTTATTGTATGTGTAAATCTGTATTGTATATTCCAATCAATATTTATTTATTCTACACACATCTTGTTTTTTTGAACAGTCATTGCATCAAAATTGAATAATAGGGAGAAGTACAGTAAAGTTATTTTGTTTGAGTTTTCAAAGTTTTAAAAAATATTACAGAATTCACCAAGTTTTCTCTGATTTCTAGGATAAATATGAAAATCCTTTTTCTAGGATTTCAGGGTTAGAGGCCATCCTTTTAACATTGTATGATATTAATGCACTGTAATAAAAATCCTCTATACTGCACATTAACATTCATTTGTCTTGCTTAGCAATTACTTAAATCCTATAAGTAAAATTAAAATGCATTAATTATTGTATCTGTTGTCATTACATTTAAAAATATATATTTTTCTTGCTTTAATTCCACGATTTTCCGCAACCATTCAATGACTACATTGTCGAAGTCAATAATAACAATTTTTTGGTGATTTGTTTTATTTAATGACACCATTACAGCACACTGATTTATTAATCATCGCGTATTGGATGTCAAACATTTGTTTATTTTGACATGTAGTCAAGTGTAAGCCAGTCTCCAGTGGGTTTTGAACCACTGTCATCAGCTTGAGAGTCTGATGTTCTACAACTGGAACATCAAGGCTCACTCAGTAATAACAAACGCTATTCCTCATCTATCCCAAGTGTTCAGTAATACAGACCTTAGCGTATGCCTTGGTTTCAGCAAACTTCATCTTGAAGTCAAACATCTCCACAGCAGGCGTACCCTGAGCCTTCTGGTCAGACTCCTGCTGCTTGCTCATCAACTCTCGGTTCGTTTCCTAGGAAATAAAATATATTTCATGGCATATGTTTAAATGGTGTTGTTCCAAATAGTTTTATCAAGTAGATGTCATCACAGGATGAAAGACTTGTTTTAATTAAAGTAAAGTTTGTTTTATTTAACGATGCGTCTAAGAGCACATTGATTTTTATCTTATCATCGGCTATTGGACGTCATACTTATGGTCATTCTGACATATGTATTTAGCGGAAACCTGCTGCCGCCACATAAACTACTTTCCAATAAGCAGCATGGGGTCTTTTATATGCAGTTTGTTTTATTTAACGACACCACTAGAGTACACTGATTTATTAATCATCAACTATTGGATGTCAAACATTTGGTTATTCTGACACAAAGTCAAGTGTGAGCCACCCTCAAAAGGGTTTTGAACCACTGTCATTGGCTTGAGAGTCTGATGTTCTACCGTTGGACCACTGAGGCTCTCAGAATGAAAGGCATTCAATTTGGACCAGCAATTTTACTTTTAATTCCAATATTCACAAATTTTAAAGCAAAATATATCCAAGCTTCTAGAACATAGTACACCTAAACCCATGGTTATTGATTTTTACCATCAAGCTACCAAATACATGTTGTGCCGATAGTGCATATATTTAACTTGTCTAGCAGATTTTTAAGATCCCATTCCTATAGGATATTTTGAAAATTCAAATCAAAATGTGTAGGGCCTACTGCAGGAATTCAAGAATATTGTTATCCTATCCCAAGACTGGTGTTTTTTTTAACAACGGGCTACCAAATAAATATTGTGTCCAAAGTTCATAAACTTGAATACTAAACTTTTAAGACCCTGGATCCCAAGAACCATTGGAATCCTAAAAGCCCAAATATATCTTCTTCATCGTGATATAATACTGGTAATATTAATTTTGTTTGCCATCTTAATTTAGTGATTCTCTGAATATCTTTTGTTTTTATTTAACTATACCACAAGAGCACATTGATTTATTAATGATTGGCTACTGGATGTCAAACACAAAGTTGGTCTGAATATCATGTACAAATATCACCCAATTCCAAACTACGTATGGATTGGTTAATTTAATAACTGTAAATATAGCCAAAAAAAGAATTTTTTGATGGCTTCAAATAAGATTTTTTTTTTTTTTAAATTCAATCTGTTTTAAATATTTAGTGATACAGCTGTTAGTACAGTACCTGTAGATGTGCAACGAGCTCACGGAACTTGTTGATGGTTCCTTCATAGTCAGCAATTGTTTCTAATGTTGCATCCAGCTTTCTCTGCATCTGCGAATAAAAAATCGATGTTTTTACAAGCAAAAACATGTAAGCACACAGTAAATAAAAACACAATTTTATTATTATATTTAACTTCTTTTAATCTCTATCCTTCCATTTTCTTTTCTTTTTCTTCTTCTTTACTTATGTGTCTTGACTTCTTACATACTTCACAGAGCTAGCTCTAACACTTAAAACACATAAGACAGTTTTTAATTCTTTTATTATCCCCAGTGTGCACTCCTAATGGGAAATATTTTTCATATTTTCTAAGTGAGAAATATTATACACTGGTTTAACAAAACATTTCATTGGGTTGCTCTGGCTGTTATGACCAATAAGCTTACCTGTACTAAATATCATGTCATTATAATTTTGTAAATGTGCAAATGATGTCACTAAAACTAGAAAAAAATAACAGCATAGCATTTCTCTAAAATGTGCAATTAGAAAATTTAAAGAATAAAAATGATTAAAAAAAATTGGGATAATAAATAGAATATCAAACTCATTACCATTTATTTTCAAATTTATGTCCCTTGTGAAATAATTGTCCTCACTAAAGCTCATGACAAAGAAAAAATTGTGGACATAAATTTGATAATAAATGGCAACTTGTTTAACATCCTATAGTTATTTTAAACATTTAAAAAAAAAAAAATTTGAAGTTGGAACATCTTAAAGCTGATCAGAACTAAACTTGCTTAAGATCTTTAGATGATAAATCCGCATTAGTCAATACTGGCAATACTGTTTTAAAGTAATACTCTAGAACAAACCTCTACTGTCTTGGTATTAGCAAGATCCACCTCCTCTCTGAGCTCTAGTTCCATCTCTCGACTATTCTCCTGCATCTCTTCGTTCATCTCATTCAGTGCTTCCTATCAAGTGTAGATATTGTTTCTTTCTTTATTGAACATGTACATCTTTATTTATATTACAATCAATTTCAAATTGCTTCAGTTATAACTTGTGATCAAGAAATATCTATATATCTTGAAACTCATTTTACATAGTAATATACATAAAATAATGCTTAATACTACATCCATAAAGAAAAGAGATATTTTAATCAGTCACTTTTTTGGTTTTGTAAATGAGATTTCCTGATCATAATATAGAATAACTTACACATAAAAGCTCTTCACAAGTTTTTTCATTTACCATATATTCTCTATTTAATGCCCCCAGGAGTGTTACATTTTGCGAATTTGGAGTTTATTGAGTTCATGATAGTTTGAAATTGTGTTTTTACTGTTAAATATTTTGTGCATTACAGATTAGTAGTGTGTGCAATCATTACACACTTTGGATACTAAGGCACGATCATGGAATTATGGGATAAGTCATTTTTATTATGCAAAATGGCCGGGGTGTTAATTAGGGAGGGGGCATTAAATAGGGAATGTACAGGGTTTGTGTTTTTTTTTACATCTTTTCTGCCCTCTGATAATTATATAATTTACCAAATCGGCATTTTCTTCTTTAAGTTCGGATAATTTGTCTTCCAGCTCGAGATTCCTTTCTGTAAGTTTTTCAACCATCTCTTCAGCTCCAAGTGCTGAGTCCACCTAATTAAAATAAACATATTATGAACTAGTTTTTATTATCTAAATACTTTATGCAATATCCAGTAGCTTACCAAATACACAAAACTTACATATAGGACGCTATAAAATGTCACATGAACACATAAATTGATATGTAATGCATAAAAGATTATAATTTATTCTTATAGTAAGTAATACTTGGTTCAGTCATGAATAAACAGTCGAATGACGTTTTTGATGCCAAATAAAAAAATAGACATTTATATATTTATTTAATGACCTACAGCAAAAAAATAAACATCAGCTATTGGGGTCAGACAAAGAAAAAAAAAGAAAAAGAAGAAGGAAAAAAGAAGACAATTCATTCTTATATTCAATATAAAACAAAGCTTAAAACTTCATTTATTATTTTCTCACAAAAGAAACAGATATGTCCTGTATATCATAATTTTGTTTAATATTTTCTCAGGTTTTTAAAACAATACCTAGAAGGGAGTTTTTCTACTTTTGAGATCACTAATGTGACTGGTATGCTCTGCCACACATTATATAAAAATATATAGAAGAGAAAGAGTGACTAACCTGTTCCTTCAGTTCAAATATCTGATTCTGTAACTCAGTCACTTCAGCCTGAAGACTGTCTTTGTCTTTCTTCAGACTTGTAACTTCACTGACTAACTTCTCATTTTGCTTGTACAGTTTAGCAGCATCATGTTTTTCCTGGTTTGTCAAATCTCGGAATCTAAAACAGAAAACATTTGCTCAAATAATGTTTTGCCAAATTTTGCAGTCTAAAACAGAAAATACTTCTGATCAAATCATGTATTTCCTGTTTTGCCAAATTTTGCAATCTAAAATAGAAAATACTTCTGATCAAATCATGTATTTCCTGTTTTGCCAAATTTTGCAATCTAAAATAGCAAACACTTTAGGACAGGACTTTAGATTGCATCATTTTCACAACTGTATATGTCATGCCCAAAATACAGCCACACAAATTATTATTATAATTTTTTTTAATAATAAACAAAATACAAACAAAACCCCCCAAAACAATCCCCGAACAAAACACCCTGAACATATGTTAAGCAGTATACTTAATTATAATAAAAACATTGTTAGAGTATGGATTTAGTCAAACAGTTACGGACATTACCGATTAGTATGTAAACTTAACTGGTTCCCATGTATTGGTTCCAAACAATCACTAAGAAATGAATTACTTTGCAACACTTCAAAATGAAACCAGTTAAGTTAGTAGCCATTGCTCGCAAATAAATAAGTTATGCCCAAATTAATGCAGTCTAAAGCCCTATATGGTCATACTGAAGCTAACTTGCTACAGGCCTATTATAACAGGTTGTACGATTTCACGGTAATGATCGTTACCGGTAACGTGTTGTTACCGTGCTGGGTAAACTACGGAACCGAAATTTCGTTTCCCATGATATTAATTAAGTATTTACAGCAAAAACACAAAAACTTAACATTTCAAGTCAACGATCGATTACATTATTTTACTCATCTACCTGTACCAAACGCAAGGCGATTAAAAAAAAAAAAAGTTTTAGAAACGTCGTTCAGTTCTGTTGTGTGGCCTACGTTGTTCGTCTGCCATATTGTTACCTCCATGTGCAAAGCATTCTGGCGCGAGTGTAGTAAATGCAGACAATTTATTTTGAGCACGTTTTAGAGCAAATAATCATGGCATATGTGCTGAAGAAAAAAAAAATCGCCAACACTGAAAACATTCCTAAAATGGCAATTTAGTGAGGATTTCCTGGTGGAAACGGACGAGAAGAACAACATCACCAAGGTTGGTACCCATCACCAATTTTACGGAACCGAAAAACAGTTACCCATGGGTTCGCATCAGTGCCAGGCATGGAAAATCTGAAATCCTAAAGCCTGTATAACCATCAATGTGCTCGAGTTAAACAGAAATAAACAAAACCTATTATAACCATCAATGTGCTCGAGTTAAACAAAAATAAACAAAACCTATTATAACCTGATATAAAATATTTTCTTACTTGATCAGAGCATCTTTCAGCCTTTCATTCTGCTGCTCCAGCTGTTTCTGTTCATAAGTAGCAGCGACACCCTCGGTACCTGAAAACAAACAGCTTTACTAGAAAACAAAACTTAATTTACAGTTCTCAAAGGTAAATACAACAATATAGAAAGCAAGGATCAAAATACACAGTAACTGTTTTATCAGTGAACAAAAACTACATTACAGTTCTCAAAGGTAAATCCAATAATAAAGTGAAGGGTAAAAACAAGCAGCTTTACAAGTGAACAAAATTACTTTAAAGTTCTTAAAGGTAAATCCAATAATGTAAATATGTATGACAATTTAATAATTATCAAACAGATTGCTTTAAAATCTGCTTTAGCAAAAGAAATGCATTCCTATTGATATAGGTCTATGGTAATTGTAAATAAAATGAATATGTGCAATCAAGCAAAGAAACCTTTCTCAGAAATTTCTGATCTCAGTATTTCAAGATCTAGTGTAAGTTCCTCCACTCTTTCCTTCAGTCCTTCCACTTCAGCTTGCAAACTCTCTGCCTAAACATGAAAACAATAGTAATAATTTTAAAAAAAAACATGCTGAAATTGCAAATATTAACTGTTAATCTTGACTTTACTTTTACTTTACAGGGCCACTGGAACGATTGTGACATTGGGGCAGTGGATTAGCAATGTTCATGATTAGTGGGGTCCGGGGGCATGCTCCCTTGTGAATTTTTTTTAATGTAGATCCTAAAAAAGTATTTTATTGCTTCTGGACAAATTACTGGGGTGGCGGTCGCTGCCACTGCCACCCCAGTTCTGGTGGCCATGCTTTATCTGTCTCTCATCATGGCTAATATCCTAGCTTACATTCAGAATGAAATAGCTAGTGCATGCTTGCTAAACTAGTTTTTGCATTTCATGTTAAACCCAATGAAGACATTTCATACTAATGAAATTGGTACACAACACCTATGAAGGCTAGCCTATACTCAGGGCTAAACTTTCGCGTGAATCACCGAATCCAATTCGCGTCAGAATTCGCGCGGGCATAGAAAGTCAGAATTCAAATGGATTCGCGTAAAATATTTCAGATAAAATGAAATCACAATCGAATTAAAAGATTAGCAAAGTACTGTAAAAACATTTTTTTACCTATACTGTTCTCAAGTGTCCAGTCTACGCTGTTTCAAAAGCGTAGCACGATCCAGATCGCATATAGTTTAATCGGAATATGAATTGTCTAACTCATACATTCTAATCAGTGTAGCATTTGAGAGCAGTTTGGATTATCGAGACTAGTCTGGCCTCAAGTTGCCAGACTTCTAACCCGTTTTGATGTACCAAAGTACTCAGGATAGCAGAAAAATGAAAGGGATTCGGGATTCATTTCCCACATATACTTATGAGCATGTGTGTATAAACTGGATTCAGAGGATTTTCACGAACTGCTCTTATGAGAATCCTCTTGGATTCCCCTGAAAATTACCGAAATGTTAGGCTTGATACTGAACATACGGCAGATTCAATTATTGTTTTTGTTTTGAATAACACTTTTTAATTACAATCTGGTAGAGAAATCAACACATACCTTCTCTTCTGCCATTTCTTTGTCTAGAGTGGCAATTTCAATGGTCTCTGCAATATCCGTCATTTCATCTTTGTAACTTTCATATGCCTCCATGATTTCCTTCTTCTCCTACAGACATCAAACACCAATAATGATATAGAACTTTACAACACCTTATTGAATAACTGAAAACATTGTTAATTATTATATAATAGTTTTATATTATTTTTTTGCTTTGATACATACAGGACTTGACATTGCGACTAAGTAATCACAAACACCTTATTGAATAAGTGAAAACCTGTAAATTATTATATAATACTTTTATTTTTTTTATTTTGCTTTGATACATGCAGGACTTGACATTGCGACTAAGTAATCACAAACACCTTATTGAATAACTGAAAACATTGTTAATTATTATATAATAGTTTTATATAATTTTTTTGCTTTGGTACATGCAGGACTTGACATTGCGACTAAGTAATCACAAACACATTATTGAATAACTGAAAACACTGTAAATTATTATATAATAGTTTTATATATTTTTTTTTACTTTGATACATGCAGGACCTGACATTGCAACTAAGAAATCACAAATATGACCATAATTCATGAATTTCAGCCACTGGACTTTAAAACATTCATAATTAGTCTGCAGAAAATTGCAAGTTTTCTAAGAACACCAATTTTTTTACATTCAAATATCATTGTGAATTTATATATATTTGGCCCAAACTGGCATACGTCGACTTTTCATTCATCTTCCGAAAAAAAATAAAACAAGAACAAAAGAGGATAATTCTATATAATTATAATGATATTTTTTTCAAATATTACGTTTTATATACAACAAACTGAAAACATTTAACGTGAATACTACTTACATTCTTCAATGCCTGAAGTTGCTTTTGTAAGTCACTGTGCATTTCAGTCATCTTAGTCTTATATTCCTGAAGCTAAAACATAAAAATACAAAATCATACATACAGTCAGTAAAATAACATTGTTTTCTACAAAAGCAATTTCTGGAATAAATCCAGAATGGGATTTTTTCTTTACAAAATGAAACTATCTAGAATTTGTAATAAAAAATATATGGGAATGAAGGGTGTGTGGCACAGATGTCCAAAAGTAAAGTAAAGTTTCTTTTATTTAACGACGCCTCTAGAGCACATTGATTTTTATCTTATCATCGGCTATTGGACATCAA
>JAULBS010090544.1:0-17489 GCA_032355785.1 Symmetromphalus regularis | reverse complement strand
TATATACACATTACTTTATTTTCTGAAATTGATGGCATATTACAGGGTTGAACTTTACACACATGATTATATTTTCTAATTTTGATGGCATATTTACAGGGTAGGGCTATATATACACATGACTATATTTTCTGGTGTGGAGACTTCAACTACAGGATAGATCTGAGTAATGATGAAGTCAAGGAGCTTGTTCACAATGAGAACTGGGGAGCTCTACAGGAATTAGATCAGCTGAATGTCCAGCGCAATGAGGCTAAAGTAAGTTGTAGATATTTTATGTAAATGTTAATGACTAAAGGAAGAACAAGTTAGGATCAAAATTTAAAGGGCAGAAGAATTCAAAATCTAATGTAACCAAATTCTTATTAAATTTTTTCATACCCAAATTACAGTTCGTTTTATTTTTTTTATGTGAATTATTTTTTTGTGTGAATTTAACATTTTGTCCTTCATACAAATTAAAAGTTGCTTAAAATGGGAAATTATCATTCACATGAAATTTCATACAGTGGGTATGCCTCATACACACCACAGTCCTGGATATGCCTCATATGCACCACAGTCCTGAGTGTGCCTCATACACTCCATAGCCTTGGGTATGCCTCATACACACCACAGTCCTGGGTATGCCTCATACTCACCACAGCCTTGGGTATGCCTCATACACACCACAGTCCTGGGTATGCCTCATACACACCACAGTCTTGGTTATGCCTCATACACACCACAGTCCTTAGTTTACCTCATACTCACCATAGTCTTGAGTATGCCTCATACACACCACAGCCTTGGGTGTGCCTCATACACACCACAGCCTTGGGTGTGCCTCATACACACCACAGCCTTGGGTGTGCCTCATACACACCACAGTCCTTATACCTCATACTTACCACAGTCCTGGGTATGCCTCATACACTCCATCCTCGTATTTACCCATTTTAAATTTGAAAAACAAATGAAATGTTTTAATTTTAATCTGATGAAATAAGTTTTTGCAATAACAAGAATTTTAGAGAAGACATATTTTAAGTTTAATAGATAATTTAGCAAAATTTGCAATTAAGTTCTTATTCTTAATTATATCTCAGTGGAAATTAGCTCAATGGGTTGCCAAAACTGAGAGTAAAGTATTTAATTTGATTTTTTGTTTTTGCTTTTAAAACAATATTGATTACAGTTTTACAGCTAACAATATGGCTTATAGGAATATTAAATAACTTCTTGTTATAGGCATTTCGACATCTCCATGAAGGAAAGACAAATTTCCCACCCACATACAAATATGATGTTTTCAGTGATGACTATGACACTAGTGATAAATGCCGAACTCCAGCATGGACAGATCGGATTCTGTGGCGGCGACGACATCTACTGCCTCATGAAGGTAATGCTTTTTACAACATTATAGCTATACTTCATCAATGTAGTAGTTGAGTTAAAACTTCAATCAATTTATTTTGTTTTGAATTTATAGTCTGCTACATCATAGTAAGTTATTATAAATTCTAAAAATGTATTTGACTGGTTGGTTGTACTTATTTTCATGCTTAATTAAGATTCAAGCATACTGTCCTGGGGACATAATTTAGCTTGCTGAGCTGTCTGTCCAGGATATACTAATGCTTGTGACATGTTTAATAGTTGAAATGTTATAATATTTTTATAGAAGATGAACATGATCCCAACTGGATTGAAGGAAAACTTCTGCTTTATTCAAGAGCAGAGCTCAGGACATCAGATCACAGGTCTGTATCACAGCTTTATAATATAGCATTATTATTTTAGAAGTTTTATATGATTAGCAGGACAATATCTTAGCAGCAAGGAAGGTGAAAGGAAGGGTTTGCTTGCATATTTGCCTCTCCAGAATGACACGTTATGTGCAAGTTTTCCAGGATACAGAAGATTATTACATGTATTTTCATATTCATAAATCTTGATTTTACCTGTATTTCCTAGTTGATACTTGTTTTGTTCATATATACTAGAAACCAAATGCCAGAAGATTTTATATATGGTTCAGTTGATGATCTAAACTGTCCTGGAAATAGATGTTTTATTAGTTATTTTCTGTGTATAGTTATTTTAATTTTAAATGATACCCTAAATGCTCTCCATGTGTCATGTTTATGATATTAATATCTAAGCCATACATTATGTTTGCTGTCATGCAGGACAATAAGCATGTTGTTGTATAGGACAGATTTATTAGACATGGGTTTCATTATATGGAATACATTGGTCTTACATATTTAGATATGTGAGAAAATGCCATACAAATTGCATCCTAAAGAGATGTTACTAAAGTAGGAATTAAATTTTTTACAAGCACGAGGCCTGACTGTTCCTGTTACACAGTGACTATATCTTTGTTGTTGTTTACCAGACCAGTGGTTGGCTTGTTTGATATTGAAGTTCTGAAGGTGGAGGAAGATGTAAAGGAAGGGATACTGCAAGAGGTAATCAACCAACTCGGACCACCCAATGGCACCGTGATTGTCTCCCTTGCTGCTGGGGGTGAGATTGATGACGAAACTGTTAACAAAGTGGTAGAACTCTTCAGTGAAGTTGGGGACATCACTATTGTAAGGTAACTATATATTAGACAAGCATCTACCATTTAAACTGAATAGTGAACACTGTGGCATGATTTTATGATAACTCTATGGTTCAGTTTGTTATAAATGGAAAGGCTTGGTTGTATAACAGAACCACAGCACATTGTTTATTCCACAGCCGTTAAGCATCAAAAATATGATGTTCTGTGATTCATAATCTTTAGAGGAAACATGATTCCACCACATAGGCTAGACTTTCTGATTAGAAACAAAGGTTCTTTTACATGAGCTTTCCGACAGATGGGACAGCACATACAACTGTCTTTGATAAACCAGTTGTGAACCACTGGTAGGAGCAAATAGTGTACATCTACCCATTAAAGCTTGTAAGTTTGCTAAATATTTGAAATCCCTCAGCAGCAATTTTCATCTTAAATAGACAATTTTTTCTTGTTTCCTTTAAATTTATAACTTGTTTTTTTCTTTCTATTTGTGTTCATGCAGGACAGATTTATTAGACATGGGTTTCATTATATGGAATACATTGGTCAGAAGACAGCATACTAGTGTTTTAGTAATAGATGCGATGGCATTTTAAATAATATTTGTGTTTCTCAATCCAGGGAATCAGTTGAGTGTAGACATGAAAGAGTTAATTTGTTTTGTTTTAGGTTTGTTGACAAAGATATGTGGATTATCAACCGGAATGTAATCAGCAGTCTGCAATTTTACTAAGTTACCACATGAAGGTCTCACAAGAAATTATTTTATCGTTATTTTGTTTTTAATTTTAGATTTGTTGATATAGATATGTGGATTATCTACCAAAATGGAATCAGTGCTTTGCAAGCTCTTTGTCATGACCAGCAGGAAGTGAGTATGAATTTATGTTCGTGCATCAGTTGTGATAAGCCTTATCTATGAAGTGATAAAAAATATAATATTATTTTATATGGACATTTTACATTAAAGTTGTGAAAAGGGAAACTAAGGTGTGAATGTTTTGTGGATGAAAATAGTGGTAACTTTTGAGTTTTGTTTTGCATTAACATTTTGTGTTTAGCTCCATTTCTCATTATAGAAATTCTGACAACAAGTGTTATATCACAGTTGTATTGGTGCTTGCTAAACTTCTTAAGAAATATATATATTTTTTAAATCTCTTTTAAGTCAAACATTATTGAAGCAATTTTCACAATCTGGTTAAATATGAATTACTTTGAATTCTTGAGTCTTGTTTTCAAGTATTGTAATAACATATTTTAATGATATTCCAACTTCACTGTTACTTAGGTGAATGGAAACAAGATCTCTGTTCGGTTGCGCACCGAAGACTGGCCAGCTGCCATTCAGAAAGAATTAGATTTATGTTCCATCAACACTGCTGCACTCTACATGCCATTCACCAACAGTCTTTTAGGAGATGACTTCAACATACCTACCATGGAATTTGATATGGCAGATGGTGAGTAAAATATATAAGATAACAATGCACAGTTGTGTGGTAAAACATTAAATGTCTATAAAGCCCCATGCCAATCCAGTAAAATGATACCTACTGTATGCTATAAAAACAGATCTATAAAATGATTGGAAGACCATTTGATTAGGCCAGAGTTTTTTTATTTTTAGTTTCTCAAACATAGGCCCTCCAAAAATAGGATAAGAGGGAGGAAAAGAAAGGTTACAAAATGTCTCGGGAGAGAAAAATAAAATTTGGTAAAAAATTAATTTTACCAGTTTTACTCAGTTAACTGGTCATATGCCTGCATACTTCTTTATTCACCCCCTATGAAAAGAAATTATTCAAATTCAAAGTGTAAATTGAATGTTTTTGTTTAAATCCTGGTGAAGGTTTTTTTCTTTTCTAACCTTTAGGACAGTTGGCAGAAATAAAATAAGTGTAAATTTTCACTTTTAATTTAATTTTTGCAAAAAGTTAGCAGATTTGTAAAAGGAATAATAAAAAAAAGTCTGGCCTATATATGCTATAAAAGTTGAAAGTCATACATGATTTTAACAAGTTCCAGACGTCTGGACTTGGCTTAAAATTGAGCTATTTATAATACCAATATTTTAATTAAGACTTAAGTCGGAGTGCTTGGACTATCTGTTATTGTGTGGATATTATAACTCATGTATATTAAGAAAATCTAATACCATCCTAAAAGAGAAAATGTTTTTGTGAGGGCCGACGTTTAAGGGTGCACTTACAAAAACATTTTCTCCTGTGAATTAGAATTGGCTGATCCAAACCTCACAAAAAATGATGATTGATTCAGTCTCTTGCTCGTTTATGACTATAATTTGGTTTCCATTCCATAAAGGCATAAAAGCATAACTTAATCATCAGTAACAATTAAAAAAATTAGTTAACAGATTTTTTAAAATACATTTATTATGAAAAATCTAAATATTTATTCTAACATTTTTCTTTGAATTTCCATATCAAGTAAGTAAGTGTTTTCTTTTTTTTTCAGATGACGATTCTGATTTAATGGGTGAAAGTTCACTACCTGTACCATTAGTTCCATCACCCTGCTCTTCAGGTAATCATAAACCCGACAGTGCAACTGTTATTAATATGCTACTTACTATTTAAGTACAGCATATTCTGTCCAGATCAGAATGATTTTGTTTCGTTCTTGACATAAAATGTTGTTGTGACTCTATAAACTAGTGTTAAGTGGGTCTAAGTCCATAGAAGTCCATTTAAGTCAGTTTTATTTTGTTTCTGATGTGGTCAGCTCCACTTAATTGCATTCCTGATAATATCATATTCCTCTTATTTGCAAAGTATTCTGCTAAATGAAACTGTTTACAAACTTTATGGAAAACCTGAGAAATATATATTTTTTAAGTCCTGGAAATATCATAGAAATGAAGAAAAACTAGAAAATCTTGATAGACATATAAATAATAATATAGTGTTGTTACATCTACCATAAGTCTTATGTTTTCTATATGTTACCAGGCTGTGGGCAATTCACTTGTACTTGGGATTAGTATTTCAAAATAATTAGCTTGTTAATTTGAGAACTATGTGCATATCAGAAACCTCATCTGTCATACATATCATAATGTGAATGTTAAAAATATACATAAATCACTGTATGTGGATTTGACATGTAAAATGCCTTTTGAAGTAAACCAATCACTAGTATAATGGTGTCTATAAGTGACTGGTGATTGTAGGTAGAAGTAGCCCAGCACCATCTTCAAGTGAAACTGCCCAGGCACCAGGAGGACCGCCAAGTGATTCCAGGCAGGCGTCAGCTGGAACAGGAAAAACTCTTGAAGCTGTATCAACCCAGTTAAATCAACAAGAAGTAAGTTTTAGGCATTACCATTTGCAGAGGTAGGAAATTCAATTAAGAACAATCAACTGTAAAATGGTACTCTTTTAAAAGTCTGGTTCCATTTTGTTTTGTTAACTTTTATTTTTGCCATTCTTTGTGTTAACAAGGTAAGCCACAGAACAATATTGATGTATTTTAGTGATCAATTTTGAAAAGAAAATTTAAAGGGTTATAAGAACCCTTTGTTTGCACATTTTGAAAGCCCCATACCAATACAGTATGTCACAACTAAAACATTAAATATGACTTGTATGTTATAGAAGTGGTGAGTTCTAAAACAGTACATGATTTTAACAAGTCTTAAACTCCCAAACTTACATAAAATTTCATGTCTCACCCTGTCCATAGCCAAATTAGCCTATTGCTAAATTTTAAACAAACTTGCTAAAAATTTAACATTTGACTAATACATTTTCTTATTTTTAATAATTTTTAATAAAATATTGATAACATCTGAAAATTGACTAAATCTAAATTTGTTTCAGGATAAGTTTTAAATTTATACACAGTATTTTTGGTATTTGTTACGTTTGTTGTACGTATTTTTTTCTTCTAATTATGAGGCATTTTATCACAGGGACCTAAAAAGCAGCCACCTCCTCGACCAGGTCTACCACCAGTTAAACCACCACCACCAAACAGACCACCTGGTGGTCCAGCCAAATCAGCTGCTCCACCAGGTGGACCTGCTAAACCAACGGCACCACCTGGTGGTCCAGCAAAACCAATGGCAACACCGGGAGGACCAGCCAAACCGATTGTGCCACCTACGACAAATCCTAGTGCTCCAGGTTAATATATTCTCAACCAAAAAAGTTCACAAATGTTATAAACTGATGAAAATACTGATTTATTATTTATTTACACCATTTAAATTAAAATGTAAATTCAGTTTTAAACAACAGTAAATTACAAATAACATAAAAGCATTATAGTGTCAATAATTTCATATGAGGTGAACATTTTTTAATGGAAAATTCTAAATTAATTTTTGCTAAACATCTTTTTGAGTATAATTTATACTTTTTACAATAAATGTTTGACCTGTCTTTAATTTTTTTCTTTCCCTGTATTCCATATGAGATCCAGTGGGTGTTGGATGTATCTTTCAATGGACCCATTGAACTGTTTCCAATTCCAATTAGTGGTTTTCTCTAGTACTATGTGTTTATGTGACTGCATCAGACTTTTTATGCCTTAGCCCATAAGTCACATCTGCTGTTTTGACATCTAACAAACACAAATGATCTGTTAGCTATCTCCATTTATTTACATTAACATAATTACTGATAATCAAAAAAAGGCTGTTTCTTCTGCAGACCATATGCCACAGACACTAAGACCACTAATAGCTGCCGATTAAACAATGTGCAGTGTGTGGTTAAACACATTCCTTTCTTACACATCACATTATATTGCAACAGGATCGCCAGGAAGAGCTGTGACCAAAGAAACTCCCAAAATACGCCAGCCTCTGAGACCTCCACCATCAGCTAACGTCAAATCCAAGAAAGGTGGACAGAGGGTAAGAAAAACAGAGATTTAGTTTTTTACTAACAAACACAAATTATCTGTTACCTATCTCCAATTATTTACATTAATATAATTATTTATTATGTGGTTTTCTCTTGTACTATGTGTTTGTGTGACTGCTTCAGGCTTTTTTGCCTTAGCCCATAAGTCACATCTGCTGTTTTGACACCTAATAAACACAGATGATCTGTTAGCTATCCGGTTATTACATTAACATAATTATCTAATATGTGGTTTTCTCTTGTACTATGTGTTTGTGTGACTGCATCAGGCTTTTTATGCCTTAGCCCATAAGTCACATCTGCTGTTTTGACATCTAACAAACACAAATGATCTGTTAAGATGATCTGTTAGCTATCTCCAATTATTTATATTAACATAATTATCTAGTATGTGGTTTTCTCTTGTACTATGTGTTTGTATGACTGCATCAGGCTTTTTAAGTCTTAGTCCATAAGTCACATTTACTGTTTTGACATCTAACAGCAGGTTTATGATTAATATTGTATTGGAATATCATTAAACATACATACTTTCATTTCTCTTCTTTTCTTATGCTATTTTTCCCTGTTCTTTTATATCTTTATCTTGTATTCCCTGTCCTATCTATCCCTTCACATCTGTATTCTGTCCTTCTCTTCACAATCTTAGCTGTATCTTATATTTCCTGTTCTGTCCTCTTCCTTATCCTATCATATCCTTCCTAATCCTATCCTTAACTTATATTCCTTATCCTATTATATTTGTCATATCCTTATCTTTTCTATTTTATTCTTTCTCCTGTTGTTCCCTATCCACATAAAATGAAAAAATAGAAAGGTATGATTGTATTTATTTCTGTTGTATATGGATGTATTTTGATTCTGTATTTTAAGTTTCTGTATGTGCTAAATATTTAATATTGGATGTATATTTTGATAGATTTCCTCAATTGGTCTGCCAACAAATGTGACACATCGAGGCCATGCTACCAGTATGGAAGATGCAGAGAAGCTAATAGGGCGATTATTGGGAGCTCCCAGCTTTGAAGAGAATTTGCCTCCACCAATGATTCCTGGAGTGAAAACGGAATGTAAGTTACCAGTCTTGGTGGTGTGTGGTTGTCAACTAGTCCAAGGCTGTAGGTACTGACTTGCATTCAGAACCAAATTGCTAGCATGTGTCTGATAGACAATTTGTTTAAGTGCAATATTAAACCCATTGTGAATGTTAAGAACCATTCAAGTCACTTTATATAGCTTATTAACCCTTATCCTGCTGCATTGTTTTTGTAAAAATGTCATAATTTTTACACAATATACATTTGTATTGATTTCTCTTGAATTAGTTGACCACATTAATCCATATTTTACACATGTGTAGTACAATGATGTACCTTCCACATGGTATTATTTTTATTAAATCATTTATTTATGTTATTTGATGAAAAACTAATTAATCACAAACAGCTAATTAAAGAGTACAATGCTATGTGACGTTATGGTTATCATATAGCCCATATATATATATGGGCACAGCAGGAAATGGGTTAATACTAGGTGATTTGGAATAAAGACCTCAATTCCAGTACTGGCTTCAACTCAAGAATGACAGTCTATATGAGGCAAAAGCAGGTTTATTCCATACACCATATGTAGTAGTTAGAACATGCTGTTAATAGCTGCTGGTTAAATACTTGTGCTTGGTTGTTGTTAAATTGTACCATGTAGCCATCTTATGTTAAGTTTGCTAGAGGTTATTATTAAATTGTACCATGTAACCATCTTTTGTTAACTTTGGTAGAGGTAACGTATTGAAACTTAAATACTCAAGGGCTGCATTATGTTTAAAGACATATTTGATGGGTTAAACTATTAATTGCTTATTTGGTCAATTTCCCATTCCAGCCATTAGTCCACAACTGGTATAACAAAAGCTGTTGAATGTGTTATCAGGTCTGTGAGAAAGCACAGAATAAAGAATCCTTTGCTACTTGTCAAAAAGAATAGCATATCAGTAGCAATAATAGTTTTCCTCTGAAGACCATGTTTGACACCTAGAAGTCACTGATTAATCAATCTACACGGGGGTCATTACAAACAAAATTCTATTCTTTAAACCATTCATTGTTTGGTAATTCCAATTGGTAGTCAGTTCTTTTCTTGATGAGTGAAAAAAACAGTTACGGTCTTTAAGTATTACATTTAACATTCATTTTTTTATCAGTTAAGGTCTTTAAGTACTACATTTAAATTATTAAAATTTAACATTCATTTTTTTTATCATTACTTAATTCTCTTAACTCTTTGGGAGCTAATGGTTTTGATATCACTTATTAACATTACTCTTTTCTTCATTTTCCTTTCTTTATTGTCTTTTCCATTTATCATCTCCAAGTCTTTATTGTTTGTGTTTTTGTAGCAACAGATAATTTACAGGCTCCAAAACCAATTCCACGAAGCAGAACTGCTAACGACATTGGAAGTGGCAGCAAAACCACAGATGACAGCACAACAGTGACTGCACCCAAACCCATGCCAAGGTTCAAAAGTATGGAAAATCTTGCCAGCACAGACAAGCAAGATTTGGAATCTGGGCAGATGCATGAACAAAATTTTAATGCTAATTCCATTGTTCAAAGTCCTCCTCTTGTCCAACAACGTCCGAAACCAGCACCAAGAAGAGATGTTCAGAGTTGTATGATTTCTCCACAGGAGGAGTCTGAAGTGAAGAAAATGAGGCCTGTTAGTGAGTTTGTGCATGGAAAACCACCAGTTCTGAGTAAACCAAATGCTGGAAGTTCTCCTGAACATGGGCTGAAAAGTGCATCAGGTTGGTCTGATTCTGTCACTAAACATGATAACACTTCTTCAACTTCTCTTACATCTAATCCACTTGATGCACCTGTTCCAGAGAATCCTAATTCTGATGATCCATTTGATACCAGTAAATTCAAAATTTCTCCTCTACAGCAGAGTAAAGAACCTGTGATCACATCCAATGATCCTTTTGATACCAGCCTTAGTAAGACTCTACTTCCTGCTGTTCCTGCTAGACCTTCACGAACTAATGGACCACCCAGAACTGAAGGTTCACCATCTGTAATGGACGCTCCTGTCCCTAGATCAGATAACACTGCTGACCCTTTCGACACAAGCTCAGTACTTAGTCATTTTGGTAAACACCCATCTCCTCCTGTTCCAACTCGACCTCATGAAGAGTCACCATCATCTTCAAGTTCTGTTTGCCCTGATATGAGTCCTCCTCCTGTACCTCCAGGATCTTCTTGTCCTGAAGAACCACCACCACCTATTCCTGAAGGATCACCACCTATTCCTGAAGAATCACCTATTCCTGAAGGATCCCCTCCTCCTACTCTACCAGGGTTTAGTTGTCCAAAAGAACCACCACCACCTACACCTCCAGCATCTGCTTGTCCTCAAGAACCACCACCTCCTCCTCCAAGACTAGACACTGACACAGAAAGACATTCGATGCCTAACTTGCCACCTCCACCAGTCCCAAAACGGCCAGGTTCACCAAGTGATATACAGTCAGCTAATCAAGCAAGCAGGCCAGGTCCTCCCCCAGTTCCACAGAGGATTGATTTAAAATAGTTGATGCATAGTGATACTAAAATAGAACTTTTTGGGGTAAAATGTACACAAAATATATTTATGTTCTTTTTATAGAAAAAAATAGTATAAATAAATACGTTCACATATATGTTTCTAAGCCATATTTGATCATATTTGGTGCAGATGTTTTTTATTCATGAATAGTTAATCCAATACTGTAATTGTTAGATATGTTTGTTTAGATTCTTTAAGTTATAAAATTAATGTCTTATGAAATAAATGTCTAACGATAATGTTACTGTATTTAAAAGATGTATTTTTATTAATGTATCTTGCTTAATCATTTTGATCAGCAGACTTTATGGTGGTATTTTTCACATTAATTTTATGATTTACTTTTCCACTTTAGATTCGCTAGCAATAACATACTTTAAAGCCATATGTTGATACATGTTACTGGAAAATGTTTTCTTCATTTTCATTCAGTAATATTCAACTGGGTTGTAAGAGGCCCTGATAGTTTATTTTACTGCATAGATACACAGGAGGGGATTTTTTTCCATTTAATGCTGTGTTCCATGACTGGTATATAAAAGGCTGTTACATGTGCCATTCTGTTTGGGTAAAAAAAAAGAAAAAAAAAGAGTAGTTTTGAAACAACATTCACAATTTCATTATAAGAGGACACTTAATATATCTTAATAGCTGCTAATTAATCAGTGTTTGGGTGTCATTAAACAAACATTCCTTCTTTTTTTTATCATAATTGTAAAAAAAATTTCATAAAGATCCAATCCATGGCACTATGATAAGATCAAGACCTGTTTTTATAAAAGTCTGGACTTAAAGTGCAAATCAAAGCTTTGCATTTGTTTTTAGCTTATTAAATAATGTATAATTGAAAATATGTTTCAGTTTCTAGGAACTTTGGAATCAATGACATCTAATGAAGTCCAAAGACTAACTCCATTACTAAATGTTTTTAAGTCTACTTTTATAAGAATGGGCCCAGATTCTATTTTTCATTTGTTTCATCTTGTGTTCTGATATGCAAACTTGTGTTCATTTTGATAGCATAATTTACATTTATATTTTTTGGTGCTGAAAATATTATCTTAAATGGACCAGTGTATCAGTAGAGATGTTACAACATTTAGTTTGTAATAATTTATTTAGTTTTGATATTTGAAACTTTAATGAAGTTTTTAATGTAGAAAATTGTGTTTAGTGCAAAACACCAATATTTTCAAATACCAAATAGTCATCCTTTTTCTAAATGGATATATTTTCAGAAATTTCTTGTTTAGTTTTTTTATGTATTTTAATAAACTCTCCAAACATGTAAACAAAAACTGTATGACAATCTGTTTTGAAATAACTTACTGCTAATTTATTTTTATTATTAATTTTGTTTTTGTGAAATTATGATTCATCTTTTATTATTTACTTTTTTTAGTAAAATATGTTGATAAATGTCCAAACAATTTTGACTTGGTTTTGAATATATCCCCTCTATTGTAAATCATAATTTTGTTTATTAAATCCAGAAAAGTAAGCATTAGTTCAGGGTTTTTATTGGACTAAGGATCATCCATAAAAAGTTGCATCCCAGTTTTATTTGGAAGATATGTTCAACTATATATGACAACTTACAGTATTTGCCACCTGTTTAATAACTGAACAAATGCTTTTAGTTGACAACTGACAAATTATGCTTAATAATTGACCATTTGAAATAACCAACTATACTTTTTTATGTTTGATGATTGACCATGTTAATAACTTACCATTTGAAATAACTACACTGTTTTATAACTGACCAACCGTTAATAACTCATTTTAAAATTGACCAACCATGTTTAATGAAATGAGTACTCATAATTGATTTATCCATTTTTGTCATCTACATCAGTTTACTTACACATTCTTAAGATAATTCCACTGAACACAAATTACATTTTTAAAAAGTTATTTTTGATAACTTGCATTCTGTGTGGTTGAATTGGAATTATGGCTTTATAATGTGTATGGAAATAAGCATAGATAACAAAAACAAATAAATATGATTTCCCAGTCTCCTGATTATAGACATTTTATTGACCCTAATTTGTATCTGCAACACTTTTATGGAGTGGGCTCTAAGGATTAGCCGAGTTTGTATATTAACATTTGGCCATGCACTTTGTTTACTAATTAAACAGCTGTGTTTAATGGTTGACTTTCCAAAGTAAGAATATTACAGTGGAGGTAGGCCTAATGGCAAAAAGAGAACAGCTATTAAAATAAATAATAATACTGCTTGTAATTTGTTCTGCTGGCCAGACAATTACATATGTCTTTTATCTGCTTTGTTGAAAATGTGTCTTTGAATATATAGTTTGTTTGTTGCTTTTGTAATATGAAAAGCAATAACTTTGTAATAATTGTTACATTCATGTTGTTTTATTATAGCAGAATAAAATATGTAAGTTGCATTGAAATTTGTTTGTAGGAAGTGACTTTGTGATATTTACCTAATATATAGTCACTCATTTATGTTTGGAAGTTTTTTTTTACCTCTAACATCACATAGCAACAGAACTGTGTTTTGAAAATTTGATCAACACTTTAAAAAAAAGAAGTATTTTATCAAAATATGTAGCACTATCATGTAAAGTGAATTGATAATTGTTTTCCTTTCCTGACCATTACTGAACAAAATTACCATAAACACAAAATATATCTGGCAGTTTTATTTTTATTTTGACTAATGGACCAAAATGTGAACCAATAATTAAATATTTTTTAAAAGCCTAATGGTTATTAAATATCTATATCTGGTGCACAAGAGATTAAGACCAGAGATTGTTCAAAGCCATGAATGAGTTTATATAGTTTTGTTTCAAATTGTTTTTATTAGTTTTTTTCACATTTGTCATTGTATGCATTGAATACTGACTTGTTCTTATAATGTATAAATGATTATGCTATATTGTGTTTAAAATGCATGTTATTCATGGTGATTTGAATGCGGTTTGTTTTGTAAGGGATCTGCATGCTTTTTTATTTTTATTTTCACCGGGAATGTTCATATCATTTACATTTCCATTACTGCATGTTGTATAATATCACAATAATGCTAAATCACTTTTAGCACAAGTCTTCCTAGGGGTGTAGACAGGATTTTATAAGTTATACTTACCATTTGAGTTGGGAATATTGGTATAATTATACTCAGCTAGCTCCATTCTAGTGTTTAAGGAACAAAATTTCCTAAGGTGTAGTAAAAGAAAACCTTGAAATAAATGTTTATTTTTGGAAAAAACATTCTGAAACCTTTATTTATTTCTATATGAGGATGACAAATGATTAGTTTATATTATTCATATTTGTGGAAAAATTATATTTTTATCGATTTTTAAAATCAAATGACATACGTTTTGTTATAAAACTGTTAACAGATTTTTGATTTGGCAGAATTAATACTAAATAGAATGTACCTTTTCTAAAAATATACATTGATAAAAGTTCACTGTTATTCTTTTAGTACACCGTAGCAAATTTTTGTTTTGATACAGATTGTACTCTTGTATGTGCTACTAGCTACATCCCTTCTTCCACAAATTCCGGTGTAATGAACTGTGGAATTAAAAATAATTACAAACTAACATATTTATTAGTTTGCACTTGTTGACATATTGGATTGTTTTGTGGATCATTCTCAAAGATGATTTTGTTGAATTTGTTCTGTTATTTCAGTCTGTATCTATTGTTATATGCTGACTGCCATTTTATGTAAGTTCATGTCTTTGTTACATGGGTCAGCTAAATACTCTGCGTTCCTGTTTTCCTGTGATAATTCAACTTAATCTTACCAAAAACATTCCTGTTGAACAGTTCACTAAACTTCTGATATCAGACAATTGTAGTTTAGTCGTGTTGAAATATTTCATTTGAACAGTTCACCAAACTTCTGATATCAGACAATTGTAGTTTAGTCGTGTTGAAATATTTCATTTGAAAAGTTCACCAAACTTCTGATATCAGACAACTGTAGTTTAGTCATGCTGAAATATTTCATTTGAACAGTTCACCAAACTTCTGATATCAGACAATTGTAGTTTAGTCATGCTGAAATATTTCATTTGGACAGTTGCTGAAAGTAGCTTGGTCGTACAAAAACATTTCATTTGAATGTTCACTAACCATCTTAGGCCAGACAATTGTAGCTTAGTCATGTTGAAACATTTCAAGAAATGCTTTCTTTTTACTTGCTTTTTTATAATCCATTTTTTATTATCCAAATATTTACTTTCTAAGAATAAAGAATCCTGATGGAGAAACCATTCATTCATCAATGTATATTAATATATCACGTATCAATGATACATTTTAGAGGATTCAGAAGTTACCATATCCTCAACAATATTTTTGGTTTAAATATGATTTATTTATATTTTTGCTCTATGTTGGATTGTTCATCATGCAAAACCAAATCTTATGTCTGTGCATTTGCATTTATATTTGGTTCTCTCATTAATAAAAATTTAAACATTACCAGTCACATTCATTTCTATTGAAGCATTGCATTTGACACAAATACTGATGATTGTTACTAAACATATTGGATTTGTAGGTTCTAACATAAAAGGTTTAATGCATGAGATTTAAAACTAGTAGGGTAGATTTGTTTTATTTATGGTGCAATAGAACTTTTTAAAAGTTAACTAATATAAAAAATGAATATGTTATTAATGAATAACTATAATTATAATAAATAGTTTTTGTGTCTTGTCTTGTAACTGTCTTGTGCAATAGCAACCCTTGAAATTGTCCGCGGCAATTTGCAATGCCCTGGAGACAGCCGCAGAATGTTTCATTCTCCACAGCACTTTATTTTTTTTTGCCTCAGACTAAGATGATTTTTTTTTATTATTAAAAATAATTTTGTTTGTTTGTTTGTTAGTTTAACGACCCCCCAGCTATTAAAAATAAAGTATACACTAAAATTGTTGTGAAAAATTATGTAGACACTTTCTCCATGCCATTTATTTTGCTGTGGACATTTTCTTAATTGAAGGGGTTGAATAGGAAGTACCGGTATGGTGTATTTAATTTATTACATAATAAGTGGTGCAGTACAAATGTTAGAAAAATGTGAAAATGTAACTGTATAACAGAAAAGTAGCTACATGATTTTGATACGTGATGTAACATGTTAAATAAGCATTATTTTTATTTTGATATCAACAGATAGGTGTCAATTTTAGAAGTTTGTCATCTAGTTCTTAATATGCAGTTTATAATTTAAATTCACAGGATCCAAATTTACTGTCACCAGTACCTCATCTTCACTGGATCTGGGTACACTGTTGTGACAGTGTGCACCATATCACATAAACATTCCAGGCTCATTTGTTCTGCCATTGGCTAGCTTTACACATGGTTAAGAAAATGAAGAACCAGTGTTAATAGAAATTAAAGATACATTGAATCTTCATTGGCTGTATCCTAAAGTACTTTAAAGTAATCAAATAAAACAAATTTCTTGATTTTCTATAAAAATATTCCAGTAACACATGGTTAGTTTCTTCTAATTTTTGTTTAAAGTTTAACAACTGCTAAAGCATATTGATTTTTTAATCATGGGCTATTGGATGTCAAACATTTGGTAATTTTGACACAGTCAGGTGTGAGCCAGCCTTCAACAGGTTTTGAACCACCGTCATCAGCTTGACCGGACCACAGAGATGCACTACGTGGTTAGCTTAACCATGTTTTGAACAACTGGACCCTGATGTTTAATCCAAGAATGTTGTGTGCAGTCACTTTGATAAACAGACTTCAAATAAAATAGAAAAATTATTGTAAAATTATTAACCAAAAGATAAGACATTTAATATTATTACACCATTATGTCTATCTTTAGGTTAATAATCATGTTGTGATATCAGGAATATCATTTCAACAAACTTACGTAAGATCTTCACAAACAATAACATTTGGTAGTTGAAGATTTTACTGCTTTTCATTGTAAAACTGCACATGGAGCTGGGTCACATTAACTAAAGGAAGATCATTTGAACAGACTTTTGTGTTAGTCGATGTTTAATGCTTACTACTGAGATAATGGTGCAGAAGTATATTGTATTTTGTAAACTTGTCATAGTTTTAACAGTATTAAAACATTGCTGAGTTAGTAACATTCTTGTGATGTGATGTAGCAGGTTTTTAATAGTTATGCTACAGTTTCAAAATATGTAGAAAGTAAACTGTTCCAAAATGGATGAATAGAAATTTATAGAAGAAAAAATATTGTTTGTTTTGTGTTTCGATGGCATAATTGTTTTGCTAACAAATGTGAGAACATCAAGAACCAGTGAAATTAGTTGGGTATGCAAAACCAATGAAATTAGTTAGGTAAGCAAAGTAAAGTTTGTTTTATTTAACGACGCCTCTAGAGCACATTGATTTTTAATCTTATCAGCAGCTATTGGACGTCA
>JAULBS010090533.1:0-17489 GCA_032355785.1 Symmetromphalus regularis | reverse complement strand
TTTGCATATACCTTTAAATTTGCATACCATTATTATACGAGTTGATAAACAAAATGATCAAATGGGTTTATGACATGAATATCATTGGGAAGTTTTAGGATAAATATAAATATAGTTTAACATGTCGACAAGATAAATTCGTTGTAGAAGCATCTCGAGGGGTATATAGCTTTTTATGCACCCTCTGTGTGATCTTTAACCCCTCGCCTTCGGCTTGTTCTTATACCCCGTCCATACGCAGTGCTGACGATAACAGTGCTTGCTGTAAAAGTGCTTCGTAATTAGTTCCAGCTTGGGGTAAAAGAACACACAGAGGGTGCATAAAAAGCCATATACGCCTTGTGATGCTTCTACAACTTATAAATTACAATAGTTTGGTGTCTCAGTACCAATGTTAAATAAGGTAAATATTTTAATAAGTCTTTGTAAATACAACTCGATAACAATACTGTATCACAAAGTGCAGTGCCGTATTGACCCAAGTCCGGGCCACTAGGCTTTGAGGTAATTCGGGTCCCTATCTTGTAACAGTAAAATAAAGTGTGTTTTATTTAACGACGCCTCTATAGCACTTCGGCTATTGGACGTCAATCATATGGACATTCTGACATATTTATTTCAGAGGAAACCGGCTGCCGCCACATAGGCTACTCTTTCCGATAAGTAGCAAGGGGTCTTTCAAATGCACCGTCCCACAGACAGAACAGCACGTACCACGGATTTTGATGAGCCAATTGTCGACCACTGGTTGGAACGGAAAACTGTATCTTGTAACAGTGCTTCAGTAAAATAATTGATGGGTCCCTAGTACTTGCTGGGTTCCTAGGCTTCAGCCTAGTCAGGCTTATGATAACACGGCATTGACAAAGTGAAGTGACAGTTTGATTTTGACAGATATTTCACACTAGACTGTTTAATACGCAAACCTATACTGAGGTCAAAAGTGAGTTAAAATGTACTTACAAAATAGGAAAATGCCAATTACTGGGCAAAGAGAGAATCCGGCCTCTAGACTCACACTGTTCGTGACAGCATCATGTAATGTTACGCAGAAAGGAAAGGATAATTTGTTTAACTACACTCAGGCACATTGTTTATATAGAGCACTTTCCGTTCCAACCAGTGATCCACAACTGGTTCATCAACGGCCTTGGTATGTAGTGTCCTGTCTGTGGGACAGTGCATATAAAAGACCTCTTATCTGAAAGATTAGCCTGTGCGGCGGAAACGGGTTTCCTCTAAATAAACATGTCAGAATGACCATATGAATGACGTCCAATAGCTGATGTTAAGATCAAAATCAATGTGCTCTAGAGGCGTCTTTAATTAAAACAAATTTTACTGTTTATACAGACTCGTTATCTTTGGAGGAAATCCACCACCGCCACAGGTGCGACTCTTGCCGATTAGCAGCCAAGGGCGAAAATCCGTTCCTGAAAGTGGGGGCACGGAACATACCCTTGTCCAAAAAATGGGGTGACGGACCATCTAGCTCCTCCCCCCCCCACCTCTCTCCCCCCGACACTATATACCACTTGTGTACTTCGGTATATTTGCGCTAAGACGACATGGTTAAGTGCTACATTGATACAATAAAGAGAAATACTGGTAAAGATTATTATTTTGCATATACTCTCGTTTTATGTCGACTTTTGCCGGTCCACACACACCCCCCCCCCCCCCTCTCTCCCCACACAAACCTCTGCACATGCGCCTGCTTTAGAAATACGTGGCATATACTCTCGTTTTATGTTGACTTTTGCCAGTTTTAGACATTGCAAAGTATTTTCTTCTAATATATACTCTTTAAGTAGGGAATATTGAAACGTAACACAAAATAATAGGAACAGTGCAATAGTAGAGGGTCACAGAGCAGGAGCAATCATCTGACAAGACATTGCCATGAAGTATTTATGTCTGGATATGGCTAGCACTGAAAACACACACCTCCTTTGTTGCTCGATTCAGCGCCGCCATCGAGTACGTTTATCGTATGAAATAAATTTATGTTAAATGCTCCGATACATGGGCGTAAATGCAATCCTCCCCGCGCACGTGTCGTTAAGATCAATAATAAACAATCATCATAATTATTCTATATACATAATGAGTATACTCATTTATTTCAGTAACTAACTTAATTTTTAAAATTGTATTATAAAGGCAAACTGGCTATTGTCATCTTTTCACAGCAAACTTTGAAATGCACCTGCGAATAAAAAAAAAATATTTACAATCTGTTTTTAATATTTATCAATTTACAACTTGAACATAGAAACACGTTTGTCTAATAAAACCTAAGCACATCATATTTGTTTAACCACCCCATCCCCAGTACAAACAAATAAATATCAGCTATTGGGGGTAAAAGTATGGCTACATTTAAAACATTTAAAAATAAATCACAGTATAGAGGTGATTCACAATATGGTAAATTGCATAGGAAGACTACAAACGTAAAACAATGGTTACATTTAAAACATTTAAAAATAAATCACAGTATAGAGGTGATTCACAATATGGTAAATTACACAGGAAGACTACAAACGTAAAACGATCAGGGTCCACTTGTCCAGAAACACATATTTTAGTATATCCCTATAGTAAGGGACGTAATCTGTGTATTTCAAACATGAAACCGCTTTTTAATGATCATTGTCCATATATAATATGAGTTGAGAATAAAGTATAAAAGTTTAAAACGATCATAGTCCTTTAATATGGGGAAATCTCCTACATCATGTTACTCTTTCAGCAAATAGTAATTTCAAGATCACTGCCCTTGTGTGTGGGTTTGTACAGATTTATGGTATTTTAATGCAAAATTTGTAGAATCTAATAATATTGAGCTCTTTAAACAAAGAGACTTCTCATGTTTATTTACCATTAGAAAATACACAAACATCAAATTTGTAGTGAAGATAGTGCATTTTTTATTTTGTCTAATTCAGAAAATGTTTCGGGGTTTTTAAACTCAAGAACGATCAAAGTCCATAGGGGTATTTTTTTCAATGACCGTGTCAAAAAGAAAATGATTACCTGAGCATAGTTTAATTGCTTTCCTACTTAGCTAAAACATTTTATTTTTTGTAAGAAATAAAACACACTTCCTTTGGTAGATTTAGTTTGTTTAATATTAGACTTCAAAGTTTGAATTTGCAATAACTCATATTTAAAAAATTGTGACCCTGATCATTTTACGTTTGTGCTCTTCATATGATATGATACAATAAGTATTAAGTGTTCTCCCACCCTCTTTATAAGGGAGGGATCCAGTTCAGATGCTAGAGGTTCGCTTAATGCGTTTCTGTTGTTCATACAAACCCTCTCTGTGCACTCATTCTCTAATTCTTTATTTTTCCAAACCCAACAGTGCCACACTACTGCTACACCAAAGGCTATGATAAGTGAAAAAAAAGTAAAGTTTGTTTTATTTAACGACGTCTCTAGAGCACATTGATTTATATTTTATCATCGGCTGTTGGACGTCAATCATATGGTCATTCTGACATATTTTTAGAGGAAACACGCCTCATAGGCTACTCTTTCCGATAAGAAGCAAGGGGTCTTTTATATGCACCGTCCCACACAGGACAGCACATACCACGGCCTTTGATGAACCAGTTATGGACCACTGGTTGATTGATTGATTGGAATATATTTTATTGCATATAAAAATACACAAAAGAATTTACGAGGCATTCTCCTAATTACTTAATATAAAAGGATAATAATAGCAGTAGTGATGACGATAACAATTATTTGTTTCAAATTTAACAGTGAAACATTCTAATAGAAAGGAAGAAAAGGTAATACTATTCGTGCTATAAATATGAGATAAGATATAGATTAAGATTAAGGAAGAAAAAAGGACACAACAATAATAAAACGTTTAATGATATTTTAATATATTTATTTATGATTAATTAAAAAAATGTTCACTT
The DNA here is from genome assembly GCA_032355785.1 of Symmetromphalus regularis. NCBI lineage: Eukaryota > Metazoa > Mollusca > Gastropoda > Neomphalida > Neomphalidae > Symmetromphalus > Symmetromphalus regularis. Next base: position 13,545 of record JAULBS010090533.1, on the reverse strand, counting down.
AATATCTGAAGATGCCGCAACTTAATTCGTTTGGAAGATGTGTTGGATATGATTATTATTATTATTATTATATTAATCAGTTAATTAATTAAATCGTTTTGTTTGTTTCATATATTTATGAACATGTTGAAATATTTGTTTATTTATGTTATCATTTAATACATTTTTTTCCATTTAATAATAATTGCAAATTGTCTGGTTGAAAGCAGTTTACTGAATTTAAAAGAATTTGTCTTTGCTGCACAAACAATTTACATTCAAAGAAATAATGGTAACTACTTTCAAAGCGATGTCCACAGATGCAGGAAGGATCCGTGCTGAGACCACAACTATATAAATCCGCATTCAAAATTCAAAATGCTACATGTATGTCTTAATCTGAAAAGTCTATAAAAAGGGCCCGAAAGTGTGTATGTGTGTGGGGTCTGAAAAGTAGGTGACCGAAGGACAATAGCGTTCCTGCTGGAACCCCTTCATACTTCGAAAAATCTCCGGTTTCCACCACTTTATTATACAAACACAATTATACACAATAATCCGCGGCATCCTTTTTGCGACAATATTTACATTTATTGAGTACATTATAGTCGTCCTTCAAATGACTGGTGGACCTTCTATTCAGTCCCCCCCCCCATCTAAACGGCTATGCCGGCCCTGTTTTAGAAGGGTTGATTGGAAAGCAACACCCTTTTGGTCTAGTAATAACAATTTTAAAGTGTTAGTAATTTACTTCACCAAGCTGGGCTGGCGCAGCCGGGGAGGGGAAAGAGGCGTCTGCCCCCCCCCCCCTCTCAATAATATGCGGCGCCCTTTTTTGCTGCATTGTTTATAATTTCCGAGTACGTTGTAGGCGCCTTTCAAATGACTGGTGGCGCCCCTATTCCGTCTCCCCTCCCCCAATATTTAAAAGGATGCGCTGGCTCTGCTAAGCCGTGAAGCAGCTTAACTGACTGTAGTAGACCTATATTCGTGGAAATCATTAGCCGAGTGACTTTCGGTATCTTCCGTATCATGTACGAGGAATAAAAATAGTGCCGGTATAATATCCATGAATTATGGAAAATTAATGTTGTTAAACATTTTGAATGAGTATAGTTTTAACCAACTCACGTGCTATCCGTCAACGTAGTCAACATGATGTACCAACATCGTGGAGTTTACAATGCTGTTGTTGAATTCACAGCAGTAAGTCCAGCTTTGCTTGCAACTGGACTGGTGTATAAAACTAATCACACAAACCTTTCAAATAAACATCTGTTCCCATAATTAACTCCAGTATAGGGCGGCCTTGCTCTCATTAGCAACTTTGATGTACAGATTAAACACTGCAGGGTGTTAGTGTATTTAGCCGCTACAAACAGGTTATTTTCGAAACAGTTATATTTGTCACGGAAACGATATAACGAAACATATGAAAGGCTGTGGTGTATGTTGATTTGTCGGTGGGAAGGTGTATATGAAAGAACACCTGGCGTTTAATAGGAAATTGCAGCTTAATTTAGAGAATATAGCTTCTTAACTTATTTTTGAACGTCGGACTCTCAAGCTAATGACAGTTGTTCAAAACCCGTTGTAGGCTGGCTCACATTTGACTACGTGTCAAAATGAACAAAATATGTTTGACATCCAATTGCCTATGATTAATAAATCAATGTGCTTTAAGTTGTGTCGTTAAAAAAATCCAAAAAAAACCCACACATTTCGTAGTACATTATATGTTAAAAAGTTAAAGGTGCAAACATATATACACACATATAGATTATGCTTATTTAACTATACTTTTTCATAACTTTATTATTTAAAAGAAAGAATGTTTTAATGAGATTAAATCAGCGGCTATATTAGGTGACAAACATGGTTGAAACAAACGATATTTGTGGAATTAGTTTTAGAGAAGAAATCTCTTGTCATATTAATTATATATTAGACTTCGATTAGTAAATCTTTCATATAAGACAAGTTTTATTAATATTATTATTATATATATAATATGTGTGTGTGCGGCGTGCGTGTATGTGTGTGTGCGGCATGCGTGTGTGTGTGTGTGCGGCGTGCGTGCGTGTGTGTGTGTTTGTATATAATAGGGTGTTCACAAAGTATTTTTCTATTTTAAAAAAATATTTCAAAGGCAAATGATTGGATGTTTTTATCAGATTCGTTCAATGTACTCAGTGGTTATCAAAGGTTTCAATCACCTTGCATTTGTGTATCGTGGTTTATTGAAACAAAATCGGATAGGCAGACTCAGCGAAATTACAGGATCAAGTATGGACGACATCCACTGTCACATCTGTCCTTTTGTGCATAGCATAAGAAATTAATTACAGAATCAAGTATGGACGACATCCACTGTCACGTCCGTCAATTTGTGCATGGCACAAGAAATTAATTTTATGGAGACAGGGACAGTGTTGAATGAAATGAGACAAAAAAAAAAAACACTTCAATATCTAGGATTAGTGTGACCACTCCCTGCAACTCATCTTGCCATACTAATAGATTTACCATACAAAAGTAATTACCAGTAATGTACACACTGTTCCGTTCATATTAATGATAGTCATAAGCCTCATAATGTGTGACATAACATGACGTGACATGACTGGTCAATTCTATAAACCTGTCGCATTCAGCAGATTAGCTGTTGAAATCAGCAGATATTAACAAATAAATAAAAATAATTTAACATAAAAATAAATGTCAGAATACTGAGGGAATCGTGTTTTTATAAAGTGTTGGGTATCGGCTGAAATTAATTAAGAGTTAATAAATATTACAGGTACTGCGGTATGGCGAACGGGCGGGAGGGGGGAGCTGGGGGCTTTAACCGAGATATGTTACTCCCTCCCCAATTTCTCTTTTAGCCCCCCCCCCCCCCAATGTTCACTTGCTTCCGCCGTATCTGTATTATATAGGATTCAGGCGCGGATGCAGGATTTCGGAAAGGGCGGGGTTCAAATGTGATGGGTGAATAGGACTGGGAAAATGGTTCATTTTTACGTCCTTCCACTCGGAATATATATATATCAAGAAAAGTGGGTGTCTGGACCGCATTCTGGATCCGCTATTGGGATTTTAAACAAGCTAAAGTCGGTGACAAACATATTTTCACATAAGACATAAAACTGATATGAAAAGATGGAGAGATTAAAACTAAAAGCTTATAAAAAATTCAGCGCAATTAACAAAAAGAGCACGATATGACATCATATCCGGGATAAAACATTATTTTACAATTACATAATTATTTAAGTAGAACTGTGACAAAATAATATTTTGTTGTTGTTTCTGTTACAGGATGTTTCGTAAAATTGAAAGAAAGTGCTGTAAAAATTGGTCATGCCTCTTTAATTTTACTTCAATGTAAACCTACGATTACCTTTTTCATTGTTACATGATTTGAGGTAATTAACGCGTGAATGGAGATATTAAAGGCATAGTCGCACAGATATTAATTACGAATGAAACTTACATGGATTTGTTATACTAGATCTCGTTTTCATATCACGCAAGACATTTTAACTGAACCATAGCGAATTCTATGTCGAGTCGATCGATTTTTTTTTTTTTACATTCAAAAATTTCAAGATCGGGACTCCGCGTGGGGCAAAATAAACTGGTACGAAATGTTTTTGCAGCTAGCAAAAATATTCAGAAGTTTTAAAATAACGGCTAACGGGGGAATATCCGTCACAAAACTCGAAATATATATGTCACACCTTCAAAGGAAAAAAAAAACGTTATTTTTTCTTCTATTTATTTATCCGTGACTATAATTCATTATAACTTTTAAAATATTAATAATAAGCGAGATGCGGTGGTTATGTAAGTAGTTGAATGAAGTATTTCTATGGACAAATAAAATGTTTATATTTAAAATTAATTCTTTGTTTGGAATTTAATTAGGTCAAGGGTCCGTGGAAGTATGCCTTTAAGTGGACTTGAGTGTATGGGATCCTATTTTTATGATAGATTATTCTCAATAAAATGTTGTTAATAAAATACTTTAATTTGTATAGTGTTTCATTAAAAACTGTCCAATACCTAAACTTATAAGATGCTTTGTGTCCTCAGACTAAAGTAGTGTCGGAAATAGAATAAAAATGAATTTCGTCGATTATTTCTTTCATATTAAACTGACAAGTATTGTATTAAATATTTAGTAAATATATATTTAACGACACTTTACCTAATTTAGCATTTTCTTGTTTGGGCTCTCTTTGATTTAAAAGATGGTGTTTACTCTTGAAATTAAAAGAAATATTTTAGCAAACAGGTGCTTTTCAACTTTTTTGGAACAGACGATAATTATTGCAACAGAAATGAAAATGACATGTCACTCAATACTGGTATAGTGTCTTCTAATAAAGTTGAAAAGCACCTGTTTGCTAAAATATTACTTTTATTTTCAAGAGTAAAGTTCAGTAAACACCACCTTATACATCAACTAGAGCGTAATCAAGTAAATGCTAAATTAGGTAGTGTTATTAAAGATATATATATATCTATTTACAAAATATTTACATGTCAGTTTAATATGAAATAAACAATCAATGAAAATCATTTTTATTCTATTTCCGACACTACTTTAGTCACATAAATAGTTAATAAAAAATAGTTAATAAAAAAAAGTGCAGCCCACCCCACTCAGATTTTGATCAGGGTATATGATATGTACTGACCCAAGGCCAAACAACAATAAAGTATCCACAAACAACCTACAGAAATAAAACAAAGCCCTCTTAAATACTTAATAGGCAAATGCCACTTAGATTGGATAGAAATAGCAGTGCTGGTGCAGCCGTTTAAATATCGGGTGGGTAAGACTGAATAGGGGCATCATTTGGAGGGCACCAAAATATAATAAATGAAAATATTGTCACAAAAATAGGTGCCGCAGATTATTGGGGAGTGGCAACTGTCGCCCAGCTGCTCCGGCCCTGAGAAATAGTTAAAATGTCGTTTGGCAGTAGCGGATCGGGGGGGGGGGGGGGGTGTTTTTTTATTTTTTTACTTTTGTCTGAGTGGAAAGACGTGAAAATTTATCATATTTCTATTCACTCATCACTTTTGGACCCCCACCTCCCTTTTCAGAAATCAGCATTTGGTTCCCCCCTTTCAGAAATCCTGCATCCGCGCCTGCAAGGTCAGGGTACAAATTGACTTGGTCTGAACTAGTAACGGGGCCGAATCATTTCTTAAGCATCTGGGACCACGATATTTCAAATAAACACGTCTGCCTCTTGTATTTTGGGTGTTTGTTGTTAGCACGTGTATTGTGTTACATTATTTATTAGAATATTCCAGTGGTATTGTTATACTTACACAAAAAAACAACTAGCACCCGTCCACAAAACGTCCGCGTCCAAAACATTGCACTTCCGGTGTAGGTATTAAACGATTGGTACCCAATACAAATTGGGATTCAGAGGTTTCGACCCAATTCTGTTTCGGCTCATGGCGTTTCAAACAGATTTGATGTAAACAGTGAGATTAAAATGTATTTTTTTTTATATATATAGAAAGTTATTTTCTAGAAAAGTTTTAAATATATCAGAAATATTTAATAATAATAATAATTTAATAATAATCTTAATATAATAAAAATAAATAAAAATAATAAAAATTAATCCACTTAGGCCTATATTTCGTCCGCCAAAGATATTAGTAGACGCAGGTGAAAAAGAAGTAGACGAAGAAGACGGTGATTAAGAAAAATTGAGATAACTTAGCAAGAGCTGCTCAAGAAAAAAACTAATTAATGATTTATTTGTTTGTTTGTTTGTTTGTTTGTTTGTTTTCAGATGACAGAGCTATTTTTTTTATATACCACGATTGCTTTAGCAATGTGTTGTCTAAAAATATATATATATATTATATATTTAATTGCTCATTTTATAATGGCGGCCAATATTCACCATACACGAGAATATATAAATATATTAAATATAGATTTCGTGTCACTGGTCTGAGACAAGCAGGCCTACGCTGGATACAGGTGTTAGCGTAATAATAAAAAAGATAGTATTATATTATAAAGTTTCTCTCTGTCTCTCTGTCTCTGTCTCTGTCTCTGTCTCTGTCTCTGTCTCTCTCTCTCTCTCTCTCTCTCTCTCTCTCTCTCTCTCTCTCTCTCTCTCTCTCTCTCTCTCTCTCTCTCTCTCTGTGTGTGTGTGTGTGTGTGTGTGTGTGTGTGTGTGTGTGTGTGCCCCCCTGATATTGTAGTTAGTTGTTTGGTTGTATTTATTTTCGAGCTTATATCCAATTAAGATCCAAGCACGCTGTCCTTGACTCACAACTGTCCAGGACAGAGGTTAGTGTTAGTAGGAGAGACGAAACCCGCTGCCGCCACTTTATTGCTGCTACTCTTATCGATGCACTATTCCTGACATTGTAAGGATGTGGGGAACCTAAATATGTGAGTGTCCGTTTCTGCTAATTTCCTTTTTTTTTTTAAATTAACGATGAGAAAAATCGTTTCTTAGAAAAAACAGGAAGGGTAAACCCCTTTACCCTGATGTGTTCGCTACTGCCATATAACGGGTACTTAGGATGAACAACTGATTTAACCTATCGTAGAAAAGGCAAAATAATTGCAATGGAAAATGGTATTAAAGATGACATTTCCAACAGAGGGTGCAATAAGATCACAGTGAAGCCACTGAACGCATCAGTTGTACTAACTATCGTGGTTATTATTACATTTAGTAAGAAGAGGAATACAAATTAGTCAATAACTAGCATAAAAAGGAGAATATGAAGCAGTATGATGGTAATTTGTATTATTAAAAACATAAATTAGGAGGAATGTTATTTTGTTAAATACGGTAAGCTGTTTTTGGTTTGTATCTGTTCGGAGTTCCGATTATTAACGAAAACAACCGATGTCAAAGTTATCCAGTCGATGATCCAGTTAGCCAGATACGAAGTGTAGGATATCGAAATTGGTTCAGCCGAATATCGTAGTAACTATTATTACGAATAAATATGATTTTCGAACAATAGTTAACGTTAAAAGCAGTGTGTACGAAGAAACCCGACAATTTCCGATTTATTTTAATACACAGGTGCTTGTTTATCATACGCAGCAGTCGTGGGGTACCAGTTAAGATGTCAGCGAGTAAGTTTGGTTACCGTTTAGAAAATATTTTGCTAAATGAATGTCACAGATGTAGAGTATTATCGGTTGTGGTAGTAATTTAATTGATTCATATGTTGTACTACCTCATCACACTTTTGAAATAAAGTGTCATACAATAATAAAATAAACTGCTTAACTGTTTGCTTTTACCGTATACTCTCATGAAAATGAGTTTCAGATCATTTCAAACCAAAATAATCATTTGTTTTTTTTCTCACGCACATTTTAAAATTTCTGTAATGAATATATTTTCAAAAGAAAATACGCTGAATAAAAACACTGAAATTAACCTCTGATTAATGATAATTAATTTTGAAATACAAACTTTTACATTAAATTTTATCATTACAAACTAAAAAACAATTATCAACTCATTTTAAATTAAATCCAAATAAAAAATAAAATTAATGTTGTCTGCCTGTCATTTTCCCTCCTGTGTTTTTGTTATTAAAACTGACCTTCCGTGTCCAGCCAAACTACACAAGCCTGTTCGATTGAAGGGGCAAACAAGTTTGGTCAAAACCAAAATCCACAAGACTGAGACGAATCATAATTTTCTGTTCCACTCTGTTGATCTCTCTATATTTATAAATGTTTTCTTTGAGATAAAATCTGTATGTTGTCATCTGCAGTGGAAAGTTACTGCCATTTTAAATTTAATTTGGGTAATCAGCATTAAACTTTAAAGGTACTGTAAAATTAGTTTGTGACAGTATTAACTATTATACTGCCTTAACAGAAATATGAAAGACCTATGTCTCACCACTAGATCACAGAGTCTCCCAGTGCCACAGTCAATAGATTTAGTGACAGCACTAAATGTCATCAAAACATTGTCTTAATTTGAAGGACTGCTTTCCGCAAGTGTCAGCGACCTCTGAATAAACATTGTGCTGGGCTGTCATTAAACAAAATCCATGAAAATGATCAAGACCTTCAGTCAGAAGTTGGAGGTCTTTCAAAATTGTTGCCTTCTCAAGATTCTAAATATCTTCTGCCCCAACATTGTAACCATTGAAGAACTCCTTACACAAACCTCCACAGTCATTGGTATCGGAGATCAAGTGCCGAAGATGGCATTGGATTGTTCATGTCATCAAAATGCATCCAACAGCCCTACCAAAAGTGGCATTCCGATGGACACATCCTGGAAAAAGGAAATGGAGGAAGACCGTCGAAAAGGAAATCGGAGATGGCAGTCTGAGCTAGGGGTTGCTGGAAAAGATGGCAAAAAACAGACCGCAGTGGCGATCTTTGGTTACAGCCTTATGGGCATCTTAGCACAAAGAGGATTATAAACAAGTTCTTTTTAAGGGGGATCGATGCCCTGCATCTCCACCAAATTATAAACAAGTTCTTTTTAAGGGGGATCGATGCCCTGCATCTCCACCAAATTATAAACAAGTTCTTTTTAAGGTGATGTACTGAACCTGTTTATAAAGAAATCCTTTATAAGATTTAAGAACACAAAATTTGTCCAGTTCAACATTTATTTTAAAATCCACATAATTAATTTATACAATGAATAAAGTATTCACACGATATTTATAATAAAACTTGTGTAAGTTTAAATAGCTCATATTTGTTTAAATACAACTTCAAGTTCTTTTTATCATTATAACACAAATACTATTTCACGTCCAGTCTATCAGACAAAAGCCCGGAACTCTGGTAAAAATCTATCTCAAGAAAAACCCTCGCAACTTGGCATTCTTGACAGCCTTTTCTAACCAATCAACTTCTATCACGTCTCTGTGTCATGACCTTAGTTGGTAACCTCTTGATCTACGTCTGAGCTAGCCTGATGTCATTTACTTCAAACATGTATTTTAAGAAACCATTTCCTGGTGAGTGGTTTTACTTATCTCTGGCGATTAGAGTTCAAAGACCTGGCATTCACCTACATTGCGTTTCTAAAATACTATGTCTAATCAAGTTACTTAATAACCCAGTTACAGGATTAAGTTAGTAAGTAAGTCATTAAACAAACAATCCTTTCCTTTCTTGAAGGTGTGCTAGCAAGAACATGATGTTTGAATTTTATTAGTTTATTTCAGAACTGAAGATCGCTCTGGTACAGTTGATGGTTGGAACGTCGAAGAATGAGAATCTCAGTAGAGCTGTGAAGTTCATCACAGAAGCAGCGAGCGCTGGGGCCCAACTCATTGCATTACCAGTGAGTTTTTAAAGAAACGATTAGCTGTTTAATGATCTCATGATCTCTCTTCATAAGGATAATAAATGCTGTTTCAGTATTTTGTGAGCCTCTGTGGTCCAGTGGTAGAACGTCAGACTCTCAAGCTGATGACAGTGGTTCAAAACCAGTTGGAGGATGCTCACACTTGACTACGTATAATAAAAACCAATTTTTTTGACATCCAGTAGCCAATGATAAATATATCAATGTGATCTAGTGGTGTTGTTAAACAAACAAAACAATGTATCTTTTTTGTTTTTGTTGAGGGGCGGGTAGATTGGTTGTTTTGTTTAACAACACTACTAGATCTCATTGATTTATTAATCTTTGGCTATTGGATGTCAAACATTTGGTTATTTTGGCACATAGTCAAGTGTGTGCCTTTGATGCCATCTTATGGACAAAAAAAATCAGCGTACGGACATTACTGATAACTACTAGCAACTATAGAATATATTTGAATACACTATTTGTTTTTCTTTTAAAACGTAATTAAAAGATTTTATTCATCCTAATTATATGAATTAATTTGCAATACTATACTCAGTATAATTATTATAACAGTAATTGGTTAGTTAATAAATAATTGGTTAATTTTCCCTTGATCTTTAAAACAATGTCTGATGTTGTATTTTAGGAGTGTTTCAACTCTCCGTATGGTGTGAAATATTTCAAGGAATATGCAGAGAAGATTCCGGGTTCATCTTCGGAGGTTTTGTCTAAAGCAGCTAGAGAAAACAAAATATATTTAGTAGGAGGTACATCGTATGTAAGACCTATTATGTTATTGGTAGCCATTGCAATTGGTTTGTTGCATATAATAATATGTGTTTCTGTTTTGATAGTATTAAGGTATGTCTGATAAAATGATGCAAAACTAGAAATTCTTCCAAAGGCTTTTGGACAAATTATTACTTTGAGGGTTGAATAGCAACAGCCACCCACATTCAATTCATGCTGTCTTCGAAATTCAGATCATCTTGTGATGACAATTTAGTTCAAATAATAACAAAGTAAATTCCTAATAATGATAAAAATACCATCACCGATCAATTTTGCAACATCTTTCAGTTTCTGTGACTGCACTACTGATTGCCATCACAAATTTCGAAGGCCGTTAATGCAAGTCTAGTTTGTAGAATATGTTTGTGCATTATGTAGATAATTCTAGCTCAAATGGTAGCGAGTGTGCCTGTGAACCAGTCGGTCGCCGGATCGATCCTTTTCAGTGGACCCATTTGCAGTTTGGGCTGTTTTCCGTTCCAACCATGGTCCACAACTGGTTTATCAAACGTGGTATGTGCTGTCCTGTCTGTGGGATGGTGCATATAAAAGATCCCTTGCTGCTTATTGGAAGGCATAGCCTATGTGGTGGCAGCAGATTTCCTCTAAAGACATATGTCAGAATGACCATATGTATGATGTCCAATAGCCGATGATCAGATAAAAATCAATGTGCTCTAGAGGCATCATTAAATAAAACAAACTTTTTTTTTTAATGTAGATAATAATGTTTTTCACCATTCGTATAATGGACCGACCCCAATGAAATAGTTGTAGACTCATGGTTGGTAGATATTAGGATCACAGGCCTGCACAAATTGCACGAACTATCGTTTCGTTCATGTATCGATTATGCAAATTTATTTCGCATAGCCGATTTACCGTTCGTGTAAAATTGGCTAAATAAAATGTTTCTTTTCATTAAAAAAAACAAACGGTTATTCAAATGAAAATATGTTATGCAATTTGTTTTTGGCATATCCTATTTTCCAGTTATGCAGATTTTGAATTTGTGTGGGCCTGGGATCAAATCTCAGTCACGGCATGGGAGTTTTAATCTTGATACTGACTCCAACCCAGAGTGAGTGCTCTGCAGGGTCCATAGATAAGTGTATTCCACTTGCCCTGACTAGTGGTCTGCAACTGGTTTATTAAAGGCCTTTATATCGACTGTGCTATCTATGGTAAAGCACATACTGTATAAAAGATCCCTTGCTGCTAATCAGAAAGAGTTGCCTATGTTGTGGTTGCAGGTTTCTTCTGAAGATCATGAGTTGCAAAATATCATACATCTGACACCAAAAAGCCACTGAATAAACAATCTCCTGCAGGCCTGGAAATATTTATTTTAGTTCAACTGGTCAAAATGTCCAGCATCAATCAATTTGTGCCGGAGATTAAAGGAAATGTTCCTGACATACAGTTTGATGTGAACAATTTAAACAAAATACACAATTTAGTTTTTATGGTATATGCTTTTTATTAATTAATTCTTCACAATTTATTCATCTGGCACCCACTGCATCAAGCTGACTTTATACAGAAATGTTATTTTTACCCAAAGTTAAAACATGATTGTTAGACAAAATGACCTTTGTGACTGTCAAATCTTCCAAAATTAAAAATTTGTACTGGTCAATGTCTTTGACCACAAACTTATTTCCAGGCTTGTGCTGGGGTGTCATTAAAACAATAATCCTTTCTTTATAGTGTGACGTCGTCATTACATCATAATCACTGTGATGTCATCAAACAACCAATCCTTTCCTTTCCCATGGATGTCAGATTTCCATCTTCAGATGGAATTCCGTCTTTTAGAAATGTAATTCGAGTTGTTTTGATTGTCGCTACGCTAGGTTTGCCTTTTCTGTCATTGAAACATTTTCTGCTAACACCCATGCTTTCCCGATCATGTAACTGTTTCAGAATATTCTGACAATGCGTTTGTTTGAATCATTGTGTTTTGATGATTATTATATCTTTATTCACTAGGTTCGTATCCTGAAGAAGACAATGGTAGAATTTACAACACGTGTCCAGTTTTCAGCCCTGACGGGTCACTCATCACAAAACACAGGAAGGCGAGTACTTCATCTTAACCTGGGGTGGCACCAAACTATTGCTTGAAGTTGTGACTAATTTGTATGTTTAGATATAGGCCTACTCTAGTCTTATACCAGAAAGATTATATCAAAAATTGTAAAATAACCTCAAATTGGCATTTCTAACGAAAGAATAATCCTGATAATTGCAGGGGTCGAATTTTAATTTTTAGAGGGCACGACAAATGTTGCCTTAGGTTTAGTAAGAAAACTAAGGCACCAAGGCAAACCTTTCCTTCAAAAGAGCGGCATGAAGGCAACTGGCAATGGGACAAGGAAGGAAACTTATCCAGCATGGAATATATGTGAAGGGCACATGGGCAAACCATATAGGGCACCCCAACATTTTTCTTGCCGTCAACAATGTCAGATTTTCGGGGCACTGCGGCAAATAAAAGAAGCACCCACGGCTTTTGCCTCCGTTGCCATGGTGAAATTCGAACCCTGTAATTGTATAACAATTTGTGCACTATGCTTATGCTATTAAGGGGAATGTACTGTGTATTTTATTATTATTTTTTTTTTTATCCCCACCCACCTCAATCATGAATCCCCAGTGAAATGGAAAACAGTGAATTATGATCACACTAAAGGTGTGTTTGTTTGATGACGCCCAGATTATTATTTAATCACAGCAATTAGGTAAAAAATTAAGTTTTATAACTTGCTGCTTCACAACCAAAAAGGGTGTAAGTTGGGGTAGCAGTTAATGGAGAAAAAGGCCAAAAATTGTTTCTCACCTAGACACAAGTTTTATGTAGGACATATCTTTTGATTTCAAGATAAATGTGGGATAGCTTCAGAAACCTACACACACCCTTTGTGCACCAGACGCAGCTCACTTAGAGGCATTCAGTGATATGATCAAGTGCCAAACCCAGACGTACACCATTTTTGGTTCTGAAGCAGCAAACTGTAAAAAAAGATAATAATTATTGTAATATAGAAAACAGTATTTTTGTGTGTGATTTAGGTTACATAACCCAAACCCCTTCTCAACCCCTGTCCCTATACCCTCGGCTTTATCTCCTTTATTTTCATTTCAAGTCTGTGGACACACAGCAACTGTAAAATGATAATTGTAATATAGAAAACAGTATTTTTGTGTGTGATTTAGGTTCACTTGTTTGGTATTTTTGTATGATTAACCTAAATCATACACTTGTTTGGTATTTTTGTGTCTGATTTAGGTTCACTTGTTCGGTATTTTTGTGTGTGATTTAGGTTCAGTTGTTTTGGTATTTATGTGTGTGATTTAGGTTACATAACCCAAACCCCTTCTCAACCCCTGTCCCTATACCCTCGGCTTTATCTCCTTTATT
>JAULBS010090522.1:0-17490 GCA_032355785.1 Symmetromphalus regularis | reverse complement strand
GTTCCAACTGTCATAGATACATGTATAGTGCAAATGAATCATCTACATATATGACTAGTGTTGGAAAAGGGGGGGCCCGGGGGCAGGGGGCCCTGCTAAAGGTGTCGCACCAGCACATTTTTTTCCTCTCGAGGGCCCTATGTGTGCGTGTGCATTTAATTGCGTCGCTCTTTTTACTGTAGTACTGCGACGGCAATTTCAAGAAATTAGCATACTGCATAATATACATATGTATTTATAGTTTTACATCGTAGTACAATGCTACCGCAGACCACACTTAAGACAACTTTTATAACGGCATTAATGATTGCCGACGTGAATTTGAAGAGCTGATAAGAATACTCCTGAGGCTACAGTAATTCCTATTTCATTGTAACATTAACATTATCACTGGACAGGCAATTGAGTGCATTCCAAAGACACCGTGGACATTAACACAAACATAAATCCAGAATAAAAATCAAATCTAAAATAACATTGTAATACCTTACACAAAATGAGCATTCGTTCCCAAAATGACTTTACACCTGTACAAATCTCCGCTTGACCCTAAATGCGACAGAAAATCTGATAATTCTACAACCTTATGGCCCATTGTGTTTTACGACATGACCATTCACCGTCAGTGTACAGTTTAGTAAAGCGTCCTAGTTAATCGTCTAGATACAAAAGCGAATTGAGTTTTAATACAGTCATTATTGACACTAACTTCTATTTTATCAACTCCGCCGGACTAATTTTCTTTCAACTCAATGTGGAGTACTCAAACGCCACCCATTTTCTATCAAGTAAGACACAGTTCATATTTAACTACACAATACAGTAAAAGTTAATTAGTAATAAATGTGTGGTTTTTACGACTGTCAATTACATTAGTACTCCTATAAACTATCCTGGGAAAGTACGTTTTAAATGTTGCAGGTATATCAGGAGCGGATGCAGGATTTCAGAAAGGAGGGTCCAAATGTGATGGATGAATAGAACTGGTGGAAAATGTTCATGTCTTCCCACTCAGAAAATGTAAAAAAAAAAACATTTTTTTATTTTTTAAATGTAGCCCCCATTGGATCCTCTACTGGTATATCAGGGGCGGCATAGACGGTACGGTCGGTACGGTTATGGCTAAGGCCGTATCACTTCTTTTTACTTTATAAAAATGTAGATGTAGATGTTAGTCAGTCGCCAAGTTGAACTTACCCAAGCAAATTATAAACCACTACACGTAATAATAAAAAAAAAAAATAAAAAAAAAAAAACGTTGGATGGCATTGTTAACGGGACGTCTCTAGCGTAGTTATCGTGAGGCAGACGAGCCGTTTACCTCATCTGGAATTTCCGCAGATTTGTTTTTCTTTCTATGATGCTGATGTTTATTAACCACATGGTTCAAGCTCCCATCGTCTGGATTTACCTCTGCGTTTTTCTCTTTTTTTTCCCCTTTCCGCCAATGCCGTCGTGATACGTATTGGTTTTCAATCATTGAGCCGTACCAACCATAGTGTGACCCCCAATAGCCGATGTTTGCTTTTGTGCTGGGGGGTCGTTAAATAGATAAATAAATATGAGCCGTACCACTATTTTTCACTGTACCGCTCCTGTATATGTACTAGTATACCGGCTGAAAAAACAAACGCAAGTAACAGTACATGTGTACTATTAATTTGAACCTGCATCTTGGCGTTCAGTGTAGGAGTGACGCGGACCGGTCGATGAACACAGAATAATGTGTTGATAAAGTTAATCATTTGTAAAAAAAAATCTATTTCACCTGGTGTCAGTCTTGAAACAAAATCCGCTGCCGTATATCAAACGTTAATATTGTAAATTAACGGTGACCTATAAAAACGTCATGTGGACTTTTTTTTGGCGGTGAACGTATAGGCCTCTGAACGTTTTAGCTGGGTTTGTGGACGTTTTAACTGGGTTTGTGGACGTTTTGACCTGTGGACGTTTAGTCATATGAACGTTTTGTCATGTCAACGTTTCTACCTTTGGACGTTTTAACTGAGTTTGTGGATGTTTTGACCTGTTGACGTTTTGTCATGTTCACGTTTTGCCATGTTGAAGTTTTGTCATGTCAACGTTTCTACCCTTGGACGTTTTAACTGGGTTTGTGGACGTTTTGACCTGTGGACGTTTTGACCTGTGGAAGTTTAGTCATCTGGACGTTTCTACCTTTGGACGTTTCTACCTTTGGACATTTTGCCCTGTGGACGTTTAGTCATTTGGACGTTTAGTCATGTAGACGTTTAGCCATGTGGACGTTTTGTCATGTGGACGTTTTGTCATGTGGACGTTTCTACCTGTGGACGTTTCTATCTTTGGACGTTTTAACTGGGTTTGTGGACGTTTTGACCTGTGGACGTTTAGTCATGTGGACGTTTAGTCATGTGGACGTTTCTACCTTTGGACGTTTTAATTGGGTTTGTGGACGTTTTGACCTGTGTATGGTATAAACAAACTAAACACATACGATCTTGATCGTTCCTGTGAAGTCGCTGGCTTGCCAGTGATTGATTTTAATTATATTAATTAAATAAATATAATGAGTATATCTCATTTCACAGTATACTGATAATACTGATTTTTCTTTTGATAAATCTGAAGTTATTTCGATTGGCTTCTGTAAGAACAGTTCATTAAGACATTTGCCAAATTTAAATCTAAGTAGTTAAATCCTTCTTTTAAAGCACGTGGGATTATATTTAGTACAGATATTGCTGAAATGACAAAGATTAATTTTAACTCTAAACCGTTTGAAACATTACAATAAATATTTAGGTTTACAATAAAATTGCCAACTTACGTGCTTATTGTATCCCATTTTACAGTAAATTCGACAACATCGACTAATACAACAAATCGAACTGACACTTTTCAAAAATGGCGGTCGAACAAATATGAAACTTGAACAGTTCATAACTCTCTCATTCGTATTAAATACCGGAAAGAACATATTCAGTATGACAAACATGCATAACAATTAAATCAAATAAATTACCCACAATAAAATACACTTAGAACTTTATTATGAAGCTAGAAAGAAAAAAGAAAAGAATAATCCAAAACTGCAACCCACAGACGACTGCTCTATCAGGCGTCATTCATTTGCAAATAATGGCCAGTGTAACATGGTAACATATATCCCAAGTACAAAATTTCGTCTTATTCCGAAATGCGTCGTATTTGTTTTATTCTGGTTCTCTTAAGTAAACTGTGGTTGTGAGACCAACGATATGGACCTAGATATGTTGGCAGTACAAGTCTATATAAAATAGACGTTAAATAAATACAAAAAAGTAAAGTAAAACTAAAGTTTATTTCATTTAACGACGTTTCTAGAGCACATCGATTTTTATCTTGTCATCGGCTGTTGGACGTCAAACATATAGTCATTCTGACATATTTCTTTAGAGGAAACCCGCTGCCACCACATAGGCTACTCTTTCCGATAAGCATCAAGTGGTCTTTTCTATGCACCGTCCCACAGACAGGACAGCACATACAGGTTGATGAACCAGTTATGGATCACTGGTTGGAATGGAAAAAAAACCAAACTGCAAATATGTCCACTGAGAAGGATCGTTCCGACAACCGACCGATTCACAAACGGACACGCTACCGTTTGAGGTACATTCCGTTCTAAATACCGAAAAGAGCATCAAACATATTTTGGCGACTTAAGTATAGATCACCATTCTAAGATCAAATATATTATAAGGACAGTTTTTAAAAATCGAATTGCTACCTAAGTTACAGCCCTTTGAATCGTATACCTTTTATGTTAAATTAGTGTGTCTATGTTTGTTCTGTAATTATAATGTGAAAAAGGTTTTGCCGAGAACATTTTGCCTAAAGACGCCAGGGTACCATGGTAACATATATCCCAAGAATGGGACGCAATATGGAAATACGATATTAATTGACTACATCGTTGAAATTTTTTCATTGATTGCATTACTAAACTCAACAACGTAAATACAATGATGTTAAATTTTCTCCGTAACTGAACTGGGCATGCGCCATAGATATTTTCCGTTAGATACGACGCAATTTGGCAACGAGGCCACCAAGTGAAGGTTAGAGTGTGTGTCGCATACTCTGACAATTTACCAAACGTCATGCTCTTGGAGTTCACGCACGTAGTTCAAATATAACTGGGCTTTTAATATATTCATCCCTTGTCCAAAATGTGTTCCGTCAAGCGTCATGACGTTTTCGGTAATATTGAACGTGTCAAACACTGGAATATTAAACTTTCTTAAATATGCCGCCATTTTGTCATTGAACTTCTTTCCATGTACGCTATCAACCGTTTTGTAAGGGTATCTCCGTATTCCAAACCTATGAGCTGACGCCCATAACATTTTTGGCCAGTAACTGTAGTTAGGATAAGTGTAAAAATGCTGTAACGTTGGCATAAGATATTCTTTAATTATTTTGTCGGAGTTGTAGACGTCCCAGAGACCAATTCCAACAAAGATCATGGATTTTTGCTTTCCCTCGAGTTCAAGAGCAAACTTTTTCACATCTTTGCCAGATGACGCTGAGCCATAATATTTAAAGAAAAGTTTCAAATTGCCATTACAAAGTGTTGGTTGAAAATCCAGGTATGTACCGCAAATTCCATTGATATAGCTGTACATCCCAGTACATTTTTCCTTCTCATCTGAAAGTATAATTCTCAAATATATTCTAAAAAAATATTTTAAAGAATTATTATTGAAAAAATTATAAATATGGTCTAAAGAAAAGAACGGATAAAAGAGAATGTTGTGGCGAAAAATAATATTTGAGGGGTTTATCATTATTTTCGTGAACATTTCTTACGGTATTTGATATTTATAAATATAATGAACATAATATATATTGTATGAACGTACTCCATACGACATTATACAATATTAATACTACTATACTTCGCGCCACGTCAGATTGGCACCGTCGTTTTTAACAATAACTTTTCGTCTACGGATTGTAGAACTAAAAGGAAAATGGTTTGGGAAATTAAACGAAAGGTCAAATGTATATACAAAATTTCAAGAAGATATACAGAATATTAAATGTTTTATAAGAAAGAAAAAATCATTTGTCCGTTTTAAGCGGTTTAAAAAAAAAAAAAACTTTTCAGTTACGATTTTTGTTACCGTAGCAACCATATATAATTCTAAAAGTTATGAAATGAAATACTTTTGTGTATCATGTACATATTGCAAGAGGTTTGAAAGGCAGTTGTTTGTCCTCTTTGAACTTATTTTTCAACTGAAAAACGCTGGTGTTTTGATGTTTCACTTCCGGTGACGCGATGTATTAGTATTTACGTCATTTAAAAACAAAGATGAACAGTCACTTGCCTTTTGGAATGTTGTGTTGCAGTGCTCCCGTCTTGAAATCTCCACTTATAATCTGTATTAAGGCTGTGAAGAGACCTCTCATTAACGAATCCCCAACCATAAATATTGTAGATCCATTCAACAAATTACAGGCACTCTCGGAGTCAAATAGCTTCACTGAACATCGCTTGTCAAGTGGCAGCCATGTTGAATATTCAGAATGCACCTGAGACCTGAGGTCATAGGTGGAAGGTCCCTTACATTCATCTACCGTTTTGTTCGCACACAAATTATTAAAACAACATGGAGTCGGTCCACCGGGGTTGCATAGTATTCGAAAATATTTCATATTCCTATCTTCGCCGTACGGCAAATTTCCACATTTACGATCGGGTCTTTCATATAGTGTAACATTCGGTAAATTAAATGTACTTACTCTATTAAGGAAATCGTCTATTTCGTGTCGCTGTTGTGACGTCAGTTGCCTGGTAACCCACCGTCCAGATGTCATATAATGTAGAACACCGGGACAACGGTTCTCCAATAGATTTTCGTTGATCATTAGAAATGAAGCATCGTCACGAAAGTCTGCCCGGTAATACAGCACGATTAACCACACGATACAAAATATATAGAGCAAATATACGCAAGAATGTTTCCAGTTCCTGGTCTTGATGAGGTCAGGGTTTTTAATTATGTTTTCATCTTTTGGAGACATGCTCGCCATCTTGTTAAATAAAGGGATAAAGTGCGTGTACTTGATATTATGGTCTTGCATTTCAGACTAAACTCTAATCAGGAAAGCGACATCTGTTAATATACAGGAAATTTACACCACAATGATTTATTAATAATCAGCTATTGGATATCAAACACTTGATTATTTGGAAACGTAGTCAAGAGTGAGCCAGCCTCCAACGGGGTTTGAACCACTGTCATCAGGTTGAGTCCGACAAAATTGTGCAGTCTGTTGATGTGATAGTGAATAAAATGTTTACCCATGTAAATAAAAACGAGTGTAGCATCTCATTTGGGTCAAAGTTCGAAGTGCACTCAATGTTTGATAGAGGTTTTTATAAATGTTATCTTTTACATTTCTAGAAACCTGCTCGAAATGTTGTTCGTTATTTATGTAAAAAAAAAAAAAAAAAAAAAAAAAAAATTTCAAAAGGGGTTGGAAAGGCAGTATTTCAACTCCTGATTAAACTGAGAACTTATTTAAATCATTGGCTTATATACTACTCAAAAGAAGTTAAGCATCAAAAACTGTTGTTGGTTGAGGTCTTCCAGAATGCGGGCCGTTTCTCCTGAACCTCTGCTAAAGTCTATACCGATAACGCTTTGGCTTACATTTAGATTGTTAGCCACAGTTCTCCGAGTTTGTCCATCTTGTAGCCAGTCAATGGCCCTTCCCTGTCTTGGAAGTTGAGATGTCGTCGAACCATCTTCAAATTTAGTGACGATGAAAGGAAAATGCTCATCCCTTTTGTTGTTAAAATTGGCATGCATGGAATGGTGCATCAGGTATATTTGGAGGCAGTTTGTTTGTTTAGTCTGATTAAGTTCTTGCATCAAATCCATGAAAAGGAAATCTGGGTTAATTAAAATGTTTCTAAAGATAAGTGCAATAATTGCATGTCCCATAATAGTGTGATGTCTACAGTCCAAATGACAACATAATGGGGGATATTCCAATACCTTCTCCCAATTGCAGATATGTAATTTTGTTTATGTGCTGGGTGGGTGGGTTGGTGGTATCATTAAATAATAATATCCAATACTTTCTGGAAAGATACTGTTATAAAGTGTAACATAAGCGGAGGCAAACATTTTGGAAGTCAAAAGATATTTTTAATATTTTCATTATTGAAACGTGTTCCAAATTTAGTTACAACCAAATTATAATGGGAAAATATTGGCAGGCACGGATGCAGGATTTCTGAAAGAGGAGGGTCGAAATGTGGATTTCTGAAAAGGGGGGTTTCCAAAAGTGATGAGTGAATAGAAAAAGGAGAAAAAATAGTTAATTTCCACATACTTCCACTAGGTAAAAAAAACAATATCGAGACCCCCTGGTTCCGCTACTGATGGCGGTAGGAGACGGCCGAAGCAGACACCATAGATCCGTCTATGGGTAAGTAAGGAACGTAAAGATTATTAATAAGTTTAGACAACTCAGCCAAGCTAGTGAACCGCAGTAGTCTAGTGGTAGGATACTGGACTCTTAAGCAGACGACAGTGGTTAAAGGCATATTCCCACGGAATTTAAGGACCTTTGTGCTCTAAATATTGACTACGAATGAAACACATGCATTTGTGATGCTAGATCTCCTTTTCATATCACGCAAGACATTTTAACTGAACCATGGTATAGTGAATTCCATGTCAAGTCGATCGATTTTTTTTCACATTTAAAATTTTCCAATTTTTAAATCGGAATTCGTTATAAATTGGTACTAAATGTTTTTGCAGCTACAAAAATATTTAGAAGTTTTAAAATAACAGCTAACGGGGGAATACCCGTCACGTGACTCGAAATATATACGTCACACCTTCAACGGGAAAAAAACGTTATTTTTATTTCGATTTATTTCTCCGTGAGCATAACTCATTTTTTTTTTAAATACTGATAATAAGCGAGATGCGGTGGTTATGTAAGTAGTTGAATGAAGTATTTCTATGAAGTTTAAATCAAATGTTTATATTTAAAATGATTTCTTTGTTTGGAAATTAATTAGGTCAAGGGTCCGTGTGAGTATGCGTTTAAACGATAACGTCAGAGGCTGGCTAATATTTTCCCAATCTATATTTAACGTCATATATTTCAAAACAAATTTAGATTTATATTCTAAAATATAATTACATGTATAAACATGTCACTGAATGAAGAATCGATCCGGTATTTAACTTTGCTGCTAAGGCAGTTAGTAAGAGACTAAGGGTGGGAGTTTAGACGCAGTTTAGTATGGTTGACGGCCCTGTGGGTAAAAAAGGAACAAGTTTAGTAGTACATTTGTGGTGTAGTGGTTACGCTGTCGGACTCTTGGAAGGTAGGTAATGGTGTCAAATCTCATTTAATGAAAAAAACAATTCCTCTCTACCTTGTTTTTCTCTGTATTACCCTCAGAAAGAAAAAATACATGTCGTAAAATTAATGTGTTAAATGAAGATAGTCATATTTATTTATGTTCAAACAAAAATAATGTGCTGCTGTATTTTTTAAAATTATGTATTTATATTTTATGTATATTTAGTATGTATGTATATGTTGTAAAACAGAGATTTAAGGCTCCCCAACCTTAACTCTGCTTTTGTTCCTGGGGACAAAAAAAAAATTTGTTTTTAAAATTCGAGTTTTGGAATTTTTAATCTCATTATCACTTCCAACCCAGAGTGTGTGTACTGCATATCACAAAGGGTTCGTGTACACCACTTACACCGACTAGTGGTCGTGATTTGAGTTATACTGTCTGTGGGATAGTGTATATAAAAGATCCCTTGCTGCTTATCGGTAATAGTGGCCACATTAGTGTGACGGCAGCAGATTTATTCTCTTCTACTAACACTAACCTCTGTTCTGTACAGACAGCACAGGAAGGTAAGTTGACAGCGTGCTTGAATCTTAATTAGATATAAGTACAACCAAACTAGTAGGAACAAAATTCTTAGGCATACTATATTATAGTCTATAAGATAATAATTTTTGTTTTTAAGTACAGTAATTAATCAGGAATATATTATGCCTAAACAGGACAAAGACTTCTAAGATATGAAATTCAAAATGGACTACCCTTCCTAAGACTTGCATTCCTTTAAAACCGTATTTCTTAGGGGTGTAACGATAGATCGAACTAAAATAACGATTAATACAGATACGTAAATCACAAAATATAACAGAAATATATCTTTGTCGTGTGTTTTGCATTCCCGTGCATTTTAGTGGGTTGATTCAGTACGTTCGGTTAATTTTGATTTGTTTCAGTTAATTTCTATTCTTTTCGCTATTTATTAAGACGTCTGTTACCGTCTCTTGATAACGAAAATAATAATCGCGGAATCGCTGGAGCATATGAGTTTAAAATAATCCACAAAATGAGAACAAGGACAATTCAATTAAAATTGCGGGAGGAGGGGGGGGGGGGAATTCAGCATGAAAAAAATTAGGAGAATAAATTAGGAATGTTCAGGCAACTAAGTATTCATTCAAACTACTATCGCAATAGTATCGTAATAATGTTTTACTATCGCAATAGTGATTTAACTATCGGAATACTATAGTTGGAAAAGCCCCAATTGTCATCCCTAGTATTTCCCATTAGCCGTTTTAATTTTTGTGCTGGTTTTACTCGTTACCACCTGAAAGGTTGGCGTATCTTCCATTTGTGGCTCTCCTCCTAAATTAAGAACAGTGACTAAATCTAGCACTTTTTTTTAAATCTGTGTCATAGATGTTATCGTTTTGTGAAATCATTTAAAACAGCAACGTATTGTGATCTTTATGACTAGAAGTCAAACCAGCTGAAACACCAATGGTTAGTTCGTTGTTCTTATTTTCATGCTTATATGAGTTATATCCAATTAAGGTTCAAGCACGCTGTCCTGGGCACATAGCTCATCTTCATGTACTGTCTGTCCAGGTCTGAGGTTTGAGTTAGTAGGAGATACGAAACCTGCTGACGCCACAGTAATGCAGCAAGGGATCTTTTAGCACTAGTCACAGATAGGATGTCATATATCACGGCCTTTGATAAATCAGTTGTGGGCCACTGGTCGGTGTAAGTGGTATACACTACCCACTGAGCCTTGCGGAGCACTCTCTGGGTTGGAGCCGATAGTGATTAAAAATTCCATGCCTCAACCGAGATTTGATCCCAGGACCTACCAGCCAAGTCCAATAGCTTATGAAAGAGCTATTTATCTGAAACCTAAGATGTTTTCTGTTGAAATGACGCTAAACGTGTTTCGCAACTTACAGTAGTATTGTATCACCATAATTATAACCCAGGTGACTCACAAAATGTTCCGTTATTTCGCGGCTACGTTACAGACTCCACATTATGACAAAATACACCCGTCACCTGGTCAGGGCTGTACCCACCGTGTGGCAAGACGGGCAATTGCACACACACACACACCCTGCCACCCCCTCACAAGAATTCTCTTTTACTCCAGAAAATAGCATACACATCTCAGGGTTTAATATGAATGGTGTTACATTCTGAATCTCTGTACGGAGTCTGTTGTAACTCAAATGGTAGAGTGTTCGCCTGTGAAGCTGTCTGTCGTCGGATCGATCCTTCTCAGTAGACCCATTTGCGGTATGGGCTATATGGACAACTGGTTCATCAAAGGCCGTGGTATGTGCTGTCCGGTCTGTTGGACGGTGTATATAAAAGACCCATTGCTGCTTATCTGAAAGAGTAGCCTATGTGGCGGCATCGGGTTTCCTCTAAACATATGTCAAATTGACCATATGACTGACGTCCAATAGCCGATGATGAGATAAAAATCAATGTGCTCTAGAGGCGTCGTTAAATTAAAAAAAAATACATAATTTGTTTATAAAAAGGAGAGCCCCCTCCCTTCCCCACCCTTCCCTAGGGTTTTGATTAGGGTTCGGCCTACTAGTGCATGGTCGAATTACTTGACATTCGTCTGAATCTTTGCACTTCATGTTACACTTCGTCGGTGGTTTATCGTGTTACGTCACGTTACTGTTATGTCATACGTTGTAATACACAGGTAGTTTAACCGCTAACATTACTGATTGCGTGGATGATCCAGTTGCTAAGTGCTTCCCATGATGGGTTTAAATCTAAAAATAACTGTGATTAGCAAGTAGAAACTAGACTAATTACACACCTGTGGCTCAATTCCTACGCCTTCCGGTCATAAACCGTTAACGTCAAGAACAGATGTCGCAATATTATGTCAGGGTGATATTTTGAAAAAAAAAAATTAGACAACTTATGCTGGCAGCTGACTTATTGCATTTAAATCTACTTGTAACGTAAGGCCCAATAATTTTTTTTATTAGTTTATCATCCCCGCCCTCGTCATTACTAAAAAAAAAAAAAAAAAAAAACTAAAAAAAAAACTTATTTTATTTAAAAATAAATTATTTTAAATTACATGTAAACAGACATAAGTTTAATCAAAAATATGTTCTTTCGTATTTTAAAATAAAATCATACACAAAACAATACCTTTTTGTCAATGACTAGGCTTCCATTGGTATGTATTCCATGTCTAAAATATATCCAAAGTATCTTACATAAATAACTTAACCAAACAGCATATTTTTAAAAGGAACTTCCAAAAAGTTGAGAGATTAAAGTTGAGTTAATTCAAAGCACTTTTGACGCCAGTGCACCACTGACGTCAGTACATTGTTGACGTCATTGTATTGTTGACGTCAAGGCTCATAATGAAGGGAGAGTGGGTGCTGAATAGCTGTTTCGGGAAACCCGACCCTAATTTCAAAAGGTATTTTATATTTAAAGTTTCAAGATTTTTTTTTTTTGATATTAATTAATTAATAATAATACTGTAGTACAGACCATACATTATTTTAAAGTATGTTTCCTGAAACACAGTTATGTTTTTATAAACAGTTGAGTATTATACTCATAATATATATAGTTTGACTGCATATCGATGTATAGTTTTCTATCACATTTTAGTGTTATAATGTACTGGTCTATTTAATAATATATAAATCCTCTACCTGTATTGAGTATGCTGTTGTTGTTGTTTCCGCCCTTTCCTAATTTTATACACCAAGTGAAAAATGGTTTCGTAGAAAAACAAAGAGGGTTTTAAACCTCGTGAGTTCGCTACTGCAAAGTTAGGACTAAATTATACTGGCAAAATATAACACAATGACGGTCTAAAGGTTGTGGGGGGGGGGGGGGTGTTTACAATAAAACAAAAATGTGGTTGCTTTTAAAGAAAGCGAAGACGTTTCAAATAAGCAAACAGCAAGGAGAGGTGTGAGTCGAGCCTGGGTCGAGCCTGGGTCGAGCCTGGGTCCATGTTTTAAAACTTAAAGTCCAGTCCTTAATAAAGACGTTAATGCCGATTTTTAAAGATCTCATTGAAAATAAAAAAAACATAAAAAAAAAACAACAACTGGTTTTGGAAACCTTTTTTTTCTCTCTCTTCCTCTCTCAACTCTAACCACAATCTGTTTGCAGGTAGCTTTCTTTTATTAACAATTTTTTTTTTTTTTGGTCCCCATGGTCAGTAAAAAAATAATTTAGTCAGATTATTCTATCATTACATTATATATCTTTTTAAAAAACAATATTTACTATATACAACATGTTTTATATTATATTGATCAGTGTTTTTTTCTGTAAGACAGTGTCAAGGCATCCCAACCTTGGCATTGCCAATAAATCTGGGGGCAATAAACTTCTTTTTTCAAAGAAAGAAAAAAAAGTTAGTTTATTTTTTTTTAAAAGAGTAATAATGAGAGACGTTAATACGTTATTTGTATAGTGTTGTCATGACATTAAAGTCTCAAGACTTAGTAAAAGTCAAGTAAAGTTTTATAAACACGTGTACAGATCTCACTTTGTGAGTCACCTTCTATATGACTAATGAGAAAGCTTATCCACTTGGAGAACATTGGGAGAAACTGTAATAAAATATAATTCTCCATTTCTATTGATGCATGAGCCGTCTGGCGGCAGTAATAAATTACTCTGTATGACGTAAATGTGGGAATGCATCTTATTAATGTCATCATTAAATGTCACAAACGGAAGTAAAGTCTAAAGTATATGACCACGAATAAACGTTAAAGTGCTGTAGAAGCCTGGGCGACATTAAATGCGATAAAATGACATGTTTATAGCGGGTTTCTCTCTTTTAAACGTATATAATATCAAAGAATCATTTATTCTGTCAAGCATGTGTTGTGCTTTGAATATGACCTCGGGCATTATTTGCTTTATCACAAAGAATAATACCTATAAAATAATGATAAATGTTTTATTTTCAAAAGTACAAAACTAGTACAGATATCAATAAACAAGACTGATCCAACAACTTTAATTTGTTTGGCTCATCTTCCACTCTCCCTATCACCCCCCACCCCCACCCCCCAAATAAAATAATTTAAATAAATAAATAGAGAGATAGGCAGACAGGCTAGTTACAAGACAATGTAATGCTTGTTCAGGCATTTCAGCTTTTTTATTGATAAATGTATACAGCTCAAATATTTCTGATAAACCGGATGTTTTTAATAACTCAAAATACATTTCACACAAAAGTAAAGTTTGTTTTATTTAACGACGCCTCTATAGCTCATTGATTTTTATCTTATCATTGGCTATTGGACGTCAATCATATGGTCATTCTGACATATTTATATAGAGGAAACTCGCTGCTGCCACATAGGCTACTATTTTTGAAAAGCAGCAAGGAGTATTTTTGTATGCACTGTCCCACAGACAGGACAGCACTCACCACGGCCTTTGATGAACCAGTTGTGGACCACTGTTTGGAAAGCAAAACAGTCCAAATTGCAAATGGGTACACTCAGAAGGATCGATCCGACGACCGACCGCTTCACAGGCGGACACGCTACCTACATTCCACACAATATCTTAATAATAGTGTGTCTCGTGAGCGCTACGTAGAGATTTAACTGGTTTTAAACGTTCTCACTGGGTTTAACATGAAGCGCAAAAACTGGTCTACGAGCGTCTGCTACCTATTTGGTTCTGAACGTTTTTTTGATTGAATACATATTTTAATACAGTTGGGAAATAAAAAAGGGTCAGGTGAATGTTCAACTTACTTGGCTTGAACGTAAGCGAGACCAAGTGTTTTGAATGGACAGCCGACAAAAAAAGCGGGGGCGTAACCAGAGGGAAAAACGCTGAGGCAAACACAGCTGCTGGGAGCTTGAACCATGTGGATAATAAATATCAGTATCATGGGCAAAAAAATAAATTAAATTTGCGGAAATTCCAGACGAGGCGAGCGCCTCGTCTGCCTCATAACGGCTATGCTAGAGAAAAGTGTGTTCAAATTAAATTGTATGTCCTATAGTCGATTACTACCCCTCGCTTATGATCTATTTCATAATATCCTTTGAAGTCTGTCTTTTACTATCACGAATTTGTGCGATCAGATTTAATGTTTATGTCGTGTTAATATGTTGCGCCTCAGATCAAAACGAGACCAGCATCCCCCCCCCCAGTCAAAAGTTATCTTTTAAGTCTAAAGAAAGTGCCATAAAGCTATGAGAACTAAATCATTTGACATTCCAGTCCTGTGATAAAGGCGAAAATAAAGGCGAATTCAAAAGCGTATACACAATCGGAGGTAACTGCGAAAATAAAGGCGAATTCAAAAGCTTATACCCATTCGTAGATGCAAAAAAAAAAAATCATATTTAACGGCTATAGGTGTGACACGAAAATATATAGGCAGGTGGTATACTGCTTTAAATTGTGTCTTGGTCGTAAACATTCCTCGGCGTTCTTTCTTTGTTCGAGAAAGCAACAGGATCCGACGACTGAAAAATGAGTGAGTGTTTGTATTATGACATGATCTCCTGCAAGATTTAGATAATAAAGAAGGGGATCTTTTTTTTTACGTCTTAATCTGTACGCTGAAGTTATTGCATTATGGGATTAGGGAGCTTTTCTTTGCGCGGAGTTATTTCCGACGTTAAAAGATGTTCTGACGTTTTTAGTATTAGTGCGATCTTAAGTTTGTTATTTACGTACCTGTTAAGTATGCAATTTAATTAGACAAGGAATGTGCAGAACACATAAAGAAGATTCTGGATGGAGCAGTGATCATAAAGAAATATACTCAAAAGGAAAGGAATGTTTATGTAATGGGAAAGCGTATTTTTAAATCAGTGTTTCTTGGAAGTTATTTAGAATTCTTGCCATTTTCAAATTCGAACAAAGGATGCGAATTGTGAAAAACTTCCTCCATGTAAATTTGTACGCTTAAAATGTCAATTCGATACCAAATTCATTGCATTTGTGATACACATTTAACACAAAAAACCCGCTAACATCACATAGGTTACTTTTTTAGATTAGCACCAAGGGATCTTTTACACACACCTTCCCACAGATAATACCAGGAAACCGTGGGACATATAGCCTTTTTTGAGCCAGTCGTGGACAACTGGCTGGAAGGAGAAATATCCATAATCATTTGAATGATGAGAATTAAATAGATGCACGATATCACGGGGATTGAAATTAACGCTCGCCCGAGGCGAGTAAAAATGGCCGGGGGCGAGTACATTCTTACCGACGCTAGTTCCACGGGGCAGTAAATGTTTTTTTACAGTCTTGTATTACGAATTTGTACTGCCGATCAAATGTATATTAAACACTAAGTAACTTTGTAGCACCAATACAATTTGTCTTCTCAACATGAACTACACGTTACGTCTGTAGTTTACTTATGGATCAACACAATCTTAAAATTAAAATGGGGGACTGGTGATTTTTTGTGGGGACGAGTAACCTTTTAAGTTTTAAGGCTACTTGTGCCCCAGGCGAGTGAAAATAATTTCTTAATTTCTACCCCCTGTATCGTTGTGGAATCACTTAGTTACAATATGTGAGACGTCATTACGTGAGCGCGTGTCACAAAGAATACACTTTTCTTTCAGTTGCTAATCTACATTTGCTCTGTCACCACACCGTGTCGGGGTCGTTGTCAGCGTGTTGTTAACGCCATTACAAGCGAGTAATTACCGTGCATGGCGTGTATCGTTTGTTGTCGTCATGCTCACGTGGTCATGGCGGCCATTACGCTGAAAAGATCTTCATCCACGCTTCCTGATGACGTTGTTACGTTCACGGAATTTCTTTCATTATTGTTCATGCCTCCTTTTTTTGATCTTTCCAATCTTTTAAAGAAAATTCCGCAACGCAAAGTGTCACAATAAACATTTATGTAATTTTATGGGCAATTCAATACTATGTCACGTGGTCATGTGTTTGTAATGCGGTTAAGACCGTAACGTTTTATCAGGTAACATATCAAACAAACCCCTGCTTCTCGCGTGGCCCTAACATAATTGACGACTTCTATATTTAAAAAATATATATTGGATTTTATCATTTTAAAATTTTCTTTAAGGGGACATTTACATTTTAAGAAAATAACAGCATGACAAAGGTGGTACCAGGGGATTTGGCCACTTACTTATAGAATCTTTAATTATAACATCATGACAACGCAGGGACGTAGCTAACTTTTTCTGGGGGATAGTAAGGCCAATACAATTCTGGTGAGAGGTAAAGTAAAGTTTGTTTGATTTAACGACGCCTCCAGAGCACATTGATTTTTATCTTATCATCAGCTGTTGGGCGTCAATCATATGGATATTCTGACATATGTTTAGAGGAAACCTACTGCCGCCGCATAGACAACTCTTTCCGATAAGCAGTAAGGGGTCTTTTAAATGCACTGTCCTATAGACAGGACAGAAAATATCACGGTCTTTGTTGAACCAGTAGTGAACCACTGGTTGGAACGGAAAATAGCCCAAATCTGGGGAACGGTATGCAGTATGGATAAAAGTCATTATTTTATATTTAAAAAAATGTTTTTTAAATGACTGTACATAGATAGCCGCCCATTTCAGCTATACAAAACAAATAGCATTAAGTTGAAGTCTAGACTTTAGATAAAGTCTCGAGTCCAGTCTATAAATGACTAACATTATCAGTGGAATCACGGATATTGCGATGCAAGCTGTATAAATTCAATACAATGGATGTGAAATTGGTTACTTTTCCATTGATCTTTAAAGAAAAAAGAAAAGAAAATAAATTAAATAGATGCGCATGCGCTTATGGTGAACATATTTGAACACTGAGTGAATGTATACAAATTAACAGTTGTGAACGTAAACTCTGCTGGGTTCAAATATAACTAAGATAACTGAGACTGCTCATGGTTACAACAACTCTCGGTTACTCATATCAGGGCCGTAGGAACTACTTTGGGAGTAGGGAGGGGCAATGACAGACATCTTTGGAAGTGGGGGCAGTATAACATATTTTGGTTACAATGGTAAATATTAATATTTAAAAAATAGAAAAAAGGCCTAGAAGTGGGAGAGGGGCCCGTCACCCCCCCCCCCCCCCCCCCCCCCCCC